>JARYGA010052300.1:0-44700 GCA_030545235.1 Helianthus tuberosus | reverse complement strand
TTTTGCTCAGAACCCATATTGACCCATCAGCTTAACCCGCCCGGCCCGTTAAGATATGCATATACATACACACATAAATATATATATAAATTCAAGTTTGGAGTTGGGGACAAGACACATATACACATATGCATAAATCCACATACACATACTTATAATAGCTTCCCAACATTTAATGTCTCAGCTGTAAGAAATTGGATTATAGTCGGCATATTCGAGTTTATCCCAAAAGATATACTATTTTAAACGGCCCGTTTTGACCTGAACTCATTTTGCTCAGAACCTGTTTGACACGTCAACTGAACCCGCCTGGCCCGTTAAGATATGCATATACATACGCATACATACATATATACATTCAAGTTTGGATTTGTGGACAAGACACACATACACATATACATACACATACACATACATATATCTCCATCACATGAAAATTGCAAGATTCAAGATCAACTGATCACATATCTTCAACAAATGTTGGATTTTTTATGAATAATTGATGGGATTGATTGTATGGAGATTCTGCACAAAATCATATAGTAATGAATTATCCAGAATTTGTTATAACATATCTTCACAAAAAGTCAAGTTCTATACAAAAAACTGATAACTAGTCAACAAAACCATGCTGCAGAAGTAAAAAAACTAAAAAAGCTACAAGATTTAACACAAGAACTCACCTTTAACAGGATATAAATTCAAGAAAATAACTTTGGTATCATCACAGACTCAAAAGTTACAAACTTTACACTCAAATGAATGAACCCAGATTGATTTAATCATAAATCATGTAATTGAAGTCATAATTGAACAAAAAAAAACTCACCTGAATAAGATTAAATTTTGGATATTTATTCCAAAAGATCTGAGAAGGTGTAGAAGGAGAAGAGGGAGAGTATACAAGGGGCAGCAGCTGGAGGAGAAATCTAATGGCTAAACAACTGAAGAAAAGTCAAAATACCCAATGGCACAAAGATTGTTTTTTTCTTTCTCTTTATATTATGTAGGATAAAAATGTCCTCATCAATTTTAATCATCATTATAATAATTATTTTTATATATTCCAATGATAGTAACCTTTTGAGTATTCACATTGAGCTCATCTTAAAGACTTTAACTATATAACGTAATTGAAAAACATATTTTTTATAATTTTTTTTTGTTTTTTTTAAAGTCTCACACATTTAACTCTCTATTTTATTCACAAACATTTATTATTTTTTTCTTTTTTACAACACACTCATTATAAAATATAGATGGCTGAATATGAGCTTCTAAATATTGAGATATACTTTAGTTTCTATAAAATTTTCATTATTTTAGAGATTCCTTTTTATTTTTGTCTCTACTTTTTTTTATATATTAGTTAAAATAAATGATTTTAAATAATGTCACGTATCAACACCATAGCATCCCTTTAAAAATAATTTTTAATCAAAGTTGTTTTTTTATTCTTTTTTATATCAGGTTAGTATCATTGAATGACAAAATTGCTTCTTTGTATATATAACCAAAAGTTTTAATTACCCGTATACGTGATTTTGAGTACTTTTTTATGTATCATATACTTTAGAGGTAGATATTTATTTAAGTGATTATAAGAGCATTCACGTCCCATTCTCCTTTTTTATCTATATAATTTAATTAAAAAATACACTTACCGAAAAAAATATTAAATGTCACACATCCCATTCTTCATCTTTATCTTTATCTTACTCACAAATAGTTAATTTTATTAACTTTCTCTTTTTTATACATTCACAATAAATTATAGAGGCTTAGATTTGAGCCTCTAAATATAGAGGTTTGCTTTTATTTCCTCTAAAATATTCTCTATTATAAAGAATGTAATAGAGTGGTGTTTTGGATGGTTTCTTTAAACTATTATCTAAAATCTAGTCATAAAATATACGGAGGGTAGGATGAGATGTGAATGCTTTAAATATCACATTCATGACTATTGGATGTATTTTAAAAAACAGAAATAATTATATTGTGTATAGATTCTGAGGTAAGCATGAAAATGTGAAAGAGTTTAGAGTAAGGACGAAATCAAGGTCGAGGAAGGAGGGGAGGGGGTCTAGTCAACCAAAGGCAACTTGTGGGTAGCCCAAAAAATTAGCACTCTTTGTTTTTTCTTAAAACTATTACCATATATATATATATATATATATATATATATATATATATATATATATATATATATATATATATATATATATATAATTGTTAAAATGATAAAAAGTTTAAATATGTGAGGCAAGAGGTCTTTTATTCAATGAGATTCGTAAATTCCCCTCAACCTAGTAATTAAGGTTCAAACCGTATTGTAGGTATTTAAATGGATTTTAGTTACTATAGAATTAGGAAGTGTGTCGCCGTTCTAAAAATAAATAAGAGAGTTTAAATTTAGTTATATGTGTAGTTTACAATTTTTTTTTATTTTTAACATATTATATATGTATTAAATATATATTTTTTTATAGTTAATAACGTTAGATAATGACTGATTTTTATTGACCCGAACGGCTAACTCAAGGGTTGTTGGCTGCGGGCATTCTTGGTGGGCACCATCCTATCTCCTTCTTGGGGTTTTCCAGGAAAGGACTTAACTTGCTTTTCACACTTTTCATGTTACTTTAATAATTATTAGGTTATAATCTCGTGTATTACACAGGTTGATTAAATATATTTTTATATAATAAAAAAGTTACATCTTGAATTACCCGTGTATAACATGAGTTGAATAAGCACGTGTACTACACGGCTTGAATAAATATAATGTAATCAGTTAACACACACAGTCGTCAAAATACGTTTTTGGTAAAAAGAACTTTGATATACTATTTACATATTAGAACATTCTACTTTGTTTTTTTATTTTTCTATTATTAGGTTATTGTATATTATAAAAGTCCATTAAATCCACTTATTTCTTCTTTCCCCATTCATGACCCATTGCTTTGTACCTAAATATTAGTTTTTATTCTTCCCTACTTAATACATGTTATCTCAATCAAGTAATCAAAACTAAAGAGGAAAACAATTACAAAAAATGATATGCACTTTTCAATTTGAATTCACATACAGAACTAACATGAGGTTATCAACCTGCAAATATGGCTTGTTTGGCATTTAGTCAGCGAAACGCGGGCTAGATCTCTCCTCCGAGTGGATGTTAATAGCTCGGAATGAAAATGGGCTTGCTCCATGTGAATGGCCCCATAAATTTAAGAGATCCAATTATGTTTGGACTACATCTCCGGTGAAAACAGAGGCAATTTTGCTTGGGTTTCAGGCAGTTTTGCGTTTGCACCACATCCCCATTCCATTTTGCGAGTCAGTTGATGTCGGTCATCAAACGATAGTGGGATCCTCACATGTTAGGCATGTGAGAGAAATAAACTGAGATAATTAACTTGGTTAGTCATAAAGGATTAAACCAGCAACAAAAATAAACTTAAAGGATGTTTTTAGCAAGTTTTAAACATTAAGGCTGGAATCTGCAAGTTTGAGGAAACATAAAGGACGTTTTGTGCAATTTACTCGCAAAATAATAAACTAAAGATAAGTATAAAGATTATATTAGAAGATAAATATAAATATAGTTATAGATAAACGTCGACTTAAAATATGGGATAACTTGATAACTTATTTTAAAACTTGTAATTTTTAAGATAAAAATAAACATAAATATATGGCAAGAAAACTAAAAAATAGATGTCTCTCGTATCGACACGTGTCCATTAATTGGTTTCTTTTATTATATGTATATATTATATATTATATATATACATGCATCACAATAAAATGGGAAAATAATTAAGATTTAAAATTATTTAGGTCATGTTTGGACCGTTTGGTTTAGCTTTTCAAAACAGCTTATAACTTTTTGGAAAGTTAATAAGTCACAATAGAGTAACTTATTGATTTTTCCCCTCACAAAATAATTTCATCCAAACACTTTTTAACTTATCAAAAAGTCAATAAGCTAATAAGTCACTAAAATAAACACTCTAACACCCCTTTAATTACAAAAGAATATTATATGTCACACCCTGACTTTTGCTGAAGCGTGATTATGTGTCATTTGCTTAATATCATTGCATTCAACCATAACAAACAACTATATGATAAAACCAGGATGTTCATCCATTGATTAAGTTTTAAAACATCACAACAACATTGTTTTAGAATCTGAACATAGACTTCAAATCCAAATTACAAACCATACAATTTGTTTTAGAGTTCCAAAAGGACTCGACAAAAGACATTAATAAAAACTAGGCTTGAGATATGTATCCCATCCTGGATAGAATACACACTCCAAACCTTTCGACACCGGAAGACATCTTTTATTCCAAACAACACTTGAAAACTTCAACGCCCGTCAGATCCATACTTAGTTTCCTGAAATACATGTAGTTTGAAAACAACAACAAAAGTTGAGCAAGTTCATGTGTTTAGTGTGTGAGCACGAATAAACTTTGTAATCATTATAAGTAAGTATGTAATTGTAAACCATGTATGAGAGAGAATATGAACAGATCGATTAGTGGTTTGCAAGGCCATTAATATGTGTGCAACGGTGTAGGAAGGCTCAAACCTTTGCGTATTTCGTACCGGGCCACCCGGCTGGAATGACATAGTCACCACATGCAGCCAACTCGCAGACCCATGGGTGGGGATCGCAACACCCAAATAGATCTATCACTCATGCCCCTCGGTCCTTAAAATAGGATTAATGGTCTCATGTTAACGCCTACCCATTCACATGATCTAACAGTTCATTTCTTGACTAACCATATCATTTATAATCATTGTAACATGTATTTCACCCCCGAAGTCATAAAACGAAAACAGTTAAAAGAAAAGGGGGACATGAACTCACAGTTTTGCGTTCTTCGAATCCGACTGTAACTCAAAGTTTCATCTGGCGTACACAACTACCTACAACGTACTACGGTCTATTAGACGAGCGGGTCGTGCCTTGACTTAGTATTAATTAGTGTCTTTGAGTTACGTTTCATTGTGTCTTAAATATTATCCAAGTTATATAATTATTTGTTAAATTAATATACATTTTAACTTAAATTATATTTATTAAGTTTTGAAATAATAGTTAAAATAATATATTTTAACTTGTTACTTCTATGTATTTATACATGAATATCCTTCCCAAGGATGGGTGTATTTGTATTCGTATTCTTATACTTGTATATTTTTGCCATGCATTGGTGTCGTATTCCGGAGTGTATTTATACGTACGAGAATACGTATTTTTATTGCGTTTATTAAGTATCCTTATACTTAATTTTTTTATTAACTTTTCCGGAATAATATCTTTAATAAAAATACATCAATATATATTTCCAAAATATATATTTTACGAAATATTACTTAGAAAGATTATTTATAACTTTTCCCTTGGCAAAAATATTTATAAATCCCATACAAGTCTCAAAAAATAATATATTTCCAAGTCTTAACTTAGAAAATATATATAAATCCATTTTTCATCCAAAAATAATATATTTCAAGTTTATTTAAGAAACTACATTTTCTCCCAAAAATAATGCATTTCATGTTTGTTTGAGAAAATGTATATTTTCTTCCAAAATAATATATCTTCTATTAATTCCAAGAAAATATATATTTTTATTCACCCAAAATAATATATTTTCTTCTTGTAAAAAATATGGTATAATTTTGTAATAATTGTAAAACTCATATTTTTGTTCTCTTGGTGTCCAAAATATTATTTACCAAAATATGCTTATGAATATATTTCCGGAATATTTTGTGAGTTATATTTCTTTGTTTGTTTTCTCCGATATTGTGGGTATAATTTGTATATTCATATTCTTGGGATTTTGGTAGTATTTTGGATTGTAATTTTTTGTATTTTATTGAGTTATATTATATCAAGTCCTATAATAATATAACTAATACACATAATATACAAATAATTACACACATGGTGACTTCTAAATATATATTTCCTAAATACATATTTAGTCACTTTTATTTATAAAAACCAACCTCCAATATTTGTAATTTTGTAACAAAAATTATGGCAAACTTTACATGAAAATTCATGGTTTGAAATATATTTGTAAATACTTGTTTAAAAATATTTTTCTAAGTGTTTAATTTTTAGAAAATTTTTGTCATAGTTTCCCCTAAAAATGGAGGTTTCCATGCCTTCAAGGCATATCATTTTCTTTTGTAAATCAACACAATCAACAACAAATCAATCTATACTTACCATTTTGCCAAAAACAAGCATAAACTACTACTTCATGAACTTGAAAATTTATAAAAATGTGTAGTAACTTACTAGTGTATTTAGTAAGCTTAGTTACCCTTTAAAGTGTGGTTGTTTCTTTAAAAACATCATTTTTATAGAAATTAGTTCTTTACAACTTGTAATCACATTTTCTAAAAATGTTTCTTCTTGGATTATTCTTGTTACACATGTGTTTCTACACTTGTCAATCCTCTAAAAACATGGTTGATTTCTTTAAGAACCAAGATTAAGTTAACTTTGTATTTTTAACTTGATTTCTTGAAAAATCATTCTTGAAATCTTAGATTTACAAGACTTTGCACTTACTTTAATCATCATTTTACAAGAAAACAATTTATTCCTTCAAGTTCATGACTTTTGTGAGGATGATCCATTAATCTCTAACATTTTTATCCTCTCATCTTGCTAGATTATGTTTTTAATCATCATCTAGCAAGATCATATGATGATCTACATCATTAACATAAACAATCAATCATCAAGTGTAACGCCCTAACACGTTTTAACCAAATTTAACGCAGCGGAAAATGCATATTTAAAGTTTCTTTCATGTTATTCTTTCTTTCACTTAAATACATTAATCCCTTTTTTATAAATTAACCAAAAACTGACAAACGTATCACGTACAATCCATGTCTTGACTTGATCTTCAACCGCGTATACTTCTTGATGAAACATCCATAAACCTGTACAACCTGCAGTCACCGCATCCAATCACATCATTAGCAACCGGTGACATAATACAAAATCTTAACATATGCATAATAAGGCGTCAACATATCATGCTTTCTCTATTACTAGCCCCTTCATCCATCCATTCGATCACTCGCATCGGATTGCGGAGTCAACCTTCACCTCCATTGTTATCATGCCTATACATCACATTAATTCTTAATAGAAAAACGATTAGTATCATTAGCTTCCCTTCATATGAACATGTCCTCGAATACACATAACTCATCTTATTCATTCAAGCATATAATTAAATACCCACTCAAGCATGTATTCACTTTCTATTCATACAAGTACTTACAATTTACATCCTACATGTATAACTCCTTAATTCATCTTTATGCACAACTCATTATGTAAGTTCCCTTTCTTACCCAAACTTAATCGAATCTCTTTCTTAACCACTTCCGACCCATTTCCACTAAAACTTAACTTAGTAATAACATCGATTCATATCTTCTTACATTACATTCAATAATTACCATATATCATAAATACATTACCAAACAAAAGGGTAAGTTTGGAGTTCACTTACCTCGTGCGCCCGAGTTCAAGCATAGCTTCCGTGTTTATCCTTGGCCCGTTTCCCTTCCATGCTTGTGTCCATGTTGATATGACTCCTATCCGTACATGTCATCACATTCATCATAACATGATTAGCATACATGAGCATACATACCTTTTAATGAAGGTTTCTTGCCATATCATCTTATCAAACTAATTTCCCACTTGTAATCCATTCAAAACACATTCCTTATACAAATATATTATCTAATACATCATCATCACATTCTACATACATTTATTCATTATTAGCATACAATCTCACTTATCATTTTCTCCTAAGCATTTCATCAAACACCTGGTGCGCATATCACTTTCTAAGCATAATGTACAAGTGCTTTAAGCATGTTCTTCCCTATATCATCTTATGAACCATCACATTCAAGCAAAATCTCATAATCATAAATTCCACATCAAGTTTATCTATCTCAGTCTATCATATAACACCTTATACATCACAAGATCACACTATAACATCTACAAGTTCATCATGATCATCATCTTCACACTCATGCAATGGGTTTCATTCTAAATCACCCAATTACTTGAAATTATTCATAACACAAGTTCTATTTGGTGTTTGTAACACCTCTACATGCTTAATTTCATACAAATTCATGGATTGATCATAACCCACTTCAAACAAGATCATCAAATCTAAGTTTTAAGACATACCTTATGATCCCCTTGTGAAGGTGATCGTTAATTCATGTTCGGTGGTGAATTTGGGCTTCGTTTAGCCTTTCAATTTGGAGAATTTGATGAAGTTTAGGGTTTTGGCTCCATGGGAGCCTTCCCTGCTCGTTGATGAACACACACACACGATGTGTGTCTATGTGTGTGTGTTGTTTTCTTTTAACAAAACAGCTTTCAATTTGTTCACTTTGGTCCCTCATGTTTTGTTCTAATTAAATAAGGCTACAACCCTTCGTTTAATACCAACGATACTAATATTCAACTAGGTTAATTATTCCTAGTTAATATTCATTTACGGGTTCACTTTTACCCCTAACGGTATTTTACCCGTTCCTTTATATTAACCGGGTTTAAATTACCAAACCCATTTTTGGGGTGTTACATCAAGTAGCATAACAACACTAAACAACATGATTTCTTAAGATTTTAAGCTTATGTTCATGCTTCATGTTCTTGATTCTTAGTGTTCTTTATGATTAACAACATGTATCATCTTTTAACCACTTAAACAAGATGTAAAATGAAGAGTATGATGTTCTTACTACTAGCTCAAGGCTAGGGATGATCAATGGAAGAAATGAAGTGGATAAAAGCAAATGGTGAATGTCCTTCAACTTCCGAAAGCTCCAAGCTTCTTTACTATGCTTCTAATACCTTTGGATGTATATGAAATGGATGGAAGAAGATTGGATGATGGTGGTGATGGGGTGATGGGGTGGTGGCTCACGGCCGAGAATGGAGGAAGAGGTAGGAGAAGGGTGTGTGTGTTAGTGAGTTATGAGAATGATGGTTCATGTCCTTATGGTTATTACTTATAACTTCCAACATCACAAGATCTAAGGGTTAATATGTCACCAAAAGTGCAAGACATAATCTTATAAAATAAGCAAATAGTGAGGCCAATTGTAATCCATGCATAGGTTGGGGGGGGGGGGTGTCTAGGCTTAGGTAGTAACTAGTAATTAGGTTATGGTAAAAATCCAAGTATTAGTTAGGTTATATGGTTACTAGTTGTTATGTGATGTGTTATGATGTTCGGGAACCATAACTAGCTTGGTAATGTTAAAATAATGCTTCTAGTGAAAATTTGGTGTTTTTGGTAGTGTCCGGTTGTTCGGTTGGTTACTGGTTCGTTAAGGTGCTAAACTATACAGTTTAGTGTGCTTTATGTTACCTTTTGTAACATTTTTGATTCCCGACACTTAGGAAAGCATTCAGGATCATTTAATCATATTTCTGCATGATATTAAGTTGTTTAAATGCTGAATTCTGCAGTTTATGTGTGTTTTAGGCACTTTCCGGCACTTAAACTATCACTAGGAATGTCGTTTTATGATCCTTACTTTCCTACACACTATACTAGTGTAATACTTGGTTTCTGGCTCATTCTGTGTCTCAATACAATGTCTGTCTATTTACTGAACTCCGTCAGCATCTTTCTGATTTGTCTGATAACTGTGCTAACTTTGTTTCGTGCATTATTTGAACCGATAAACTTTGCATGCAATAATGGTATGTCATTTGCAATATATGATGCACATGTATGTATATGGAAATAATCAGAAAGAAATTCAAATCATTAATTGTAATTCAGCACAGTAATTAAGCACTAATCATTGTTTAATAATTGTACGGATGCATGCAAATTTGACAGTTGTCACATTATATGAGTTTGTCATTTTTTAAGTAAATCATAATTTTCGCATATCATCATCAATGTCTTATATTATATGAGTTATTTACATAGTTAGTCCCTGTGGTTTGCACAAAGTAACATACTTATGTACTAATAGTTTAAAATCACATTCTAGGGTATTAACTTTTCATTTTGTAACGTTTGGAGGTACTAACGTTATTTGTAGGTTTAAAATCACATTTTATTAGTACCTAAGTATGTTATTTTGTGCAAACCACAAGGACTAACTATGTTAATACCCTAGAAGTTAATACCTCCAAACGCAGGGCTGAGAAGTCTACGATTCAGAACCGCCAGAACCGGGGAACCGAACCGGAACCGCTAGATCCAAACCGTATTTTTGTATATAGGTTCCGGTTCTTAAATTTGGATAAAAACGGTTCCCGGTTCGGTTCCGGTTAAAACCACGGTTCCGGTTAAAGAACCACTAGTCGCTAGAACCAGTTGGGATTATAAATATTTAAAACCCTATTTTATTAATGGGCTTTTCAACATCATACGACCATCCTAATTCTTATTACCTCCTCTTATATTCATTCCACGATCTTATATTTCATCTTCTAATTCTTCTTCATCTCTCAACTCTAACCCTAATTGCTATCATACAAGTTCATCTCCGCCCTGCAAATACAGGTACGCTATTCTACATGACCTTTTTTATGATTGCATATATTTTCTTTCTAGATGTTTGCTTTCCGATACATATAGTTTTTTGTATGTGAAAATAAAAATTGAACAAAAATAATCAAATCAATGTTGATCAAATTGTAAATGTCTGTATAAATAGTGTATCGGTTGGTAAATACAATAGATGCATTACTGATCAGTCTATTCACGTGAACCAAAATACAGTAGATGCATTATTCGTTTATTTTTTTTTAATTGCTAACACTTGGTTTCATTTAGATGTTTATGAGAAGATTTAGAGGATGAAGATCGAATGAAGTTTGAAGATGTTTGTTTTAGTTATTAATACGATGGTTGTAATAGTTTTATTAAGAGTTTGTTTTATGGCTTGAAATTTTTTATTGTTGTTTTGCTACTTTTATTTTGGTTGGTTTGAACTTTGAATGTTGCAACTCTTAGTTAATGTTTTAAATGGTTTGATTCGTTTTTATTGAATTGTTAATTTTACGATTTAATTGTCAACCGGTTCCCGCGAGAACCGTTTACACGAGAATCGTTTAACCGATTCGGAACCGAACCAGAACCGTTATAATATGGTTCGGTTCCGGTTCTTAAATTTAGCAATTAACGGTTCCGGTTCGGTTCGGTTCAGTTCTAAAGCGTTGCACAGCCCTATCCAAACGTTACAAAATGAAAAGTTAATACCCTAGAAGGTGATTTTAAACTATTAGTACCTAAGTATGTTATTTTGTGCAAACCACAAGGACTAACTATGTAATTAACTTTATTTTTTACTTTTTCATCTGGTTATTTTCATTTTTGCTTTTTTATACACTTTTTTTTTTGTTTTTTTGTGTATTCACTTTTCACAAAGACACTTTATTTTATTTAAAGGCGAGTCAAGCTCATACATTTATGATATTCTTTTACGACATTTGAATGTAAAGTAAATACATGAAATTTTTTCGTGTATTTTGTAATTATAAATGTGAAATCTTATATGACATAAAAAAATTGCTGTATAAATATAAATGTAATTATTATTCTCTTAAAACTCAAGGTGGGTTTAATATGTAATATACATAAAACTAGGTTAATGCCCGCGCGATGCGCGGCTTCATGCAAAACCATATTATTTACTTTGAAATGAAATATTCTGTACAAATACATACATTGGAAGAAAAAACAGAAAACTTTTCAAATGCCGGGAATAACTTCCTTGTAGACTACATTTAAATTACATAAATCATAAGTGTATCAATAAAACTAATGCAAAAAATGTAATAACTTGAAATTGAAAACCATAACGAATGTCAAAAACCAACAAAACCATATAAAAAGTTAATATCTACCATATGAAAGGCAAAAAAACATGACCTAAATGTCATATAACTAATGACTACGCCTAACGTAAGGTACAACCAGTTCAACACTCAACACCTGCTCATTTTCATCAAAAGAATAATGAACCCTGTCACGGACGTTAATTCGAGCTGCTTTCATAAACTTCTTCCACCTGGTTAACGCGTATCGAAAACCTCCGTCGCTTTTTCTTTCACGTCTGGTACCGTTAGTAAATTGCTGTGGGGGATCTAGATGCATAAGCCTAACGGTGATATCTTTTAAACCTTCATCAAGTCTAGCCATCCGTGATACAGGATCAGGAATCCTCTGTATTGTTGTAAAAATAAAATTAATGATAAATATGAAACTAAAAGAAGAATGTTTATTAAGTAACAAAAAATTGTAACAATTGTTTTTTAGTGGTTTGTAAAATGATATTAAAACTTACAAAATAACGTTCACAAGCCATACGAACAAAACGACGAACACCACCAGGTATTTGTTCATCAACTTCATTTTTAGCATAGGTGCAACATTAGCCTGCAAATTAAATATTTAAGTACCAAAATGTAACTTACCTCATCGACATCTACATCAGGAAAATTCATTTCAACACCGTTTTTTCCAAAAAAAATTAAATGGAAAAAATTACCAAAAGCTTTTGTAAATAACAAAAAAACAACCAGCCTTCAATTGTAACTGACTGACAATTACGTCAATACCAACGGTAAAACCGACTTTACCGTCAGACATTTCAATGGCAACGTTAAACGTTTTGTTATCTATAATTACAGTAGAGATTACATCATTTGATGAATAATCATATTTTTTTGGCAGGATACATTCAGGAATGACCTGTGGGAATGATAAAAAAGAAAAAAAACAAATTAGTTTTAATATAAGTAAAGTAATACATCAACACATTAAGAAAAATAAAAATTAGAATTTATCTTACATAAAAATGAGATGGTGGAGGGAGCAGATACGTCCAGAAAGAGCCACGACTAACCCCATCAACGAAATATGTTAATTTAAACGTAGTAGAATCTACAGGATTAAAGACTACCAAACAGCCTTTGGTTAGTCGCAAATGTTCTACAACATTGGACCAACCATGAAAAAAGAATAACTTTCCTTTATCAACGCTTAAAGAAACATTAAATAATCGGCCATCTTCAATGTGTATAATAACATTTGTAGGGCATTTATCTACACCCCATAGTTTGACCGCAGCGTCATCTGGAATGGACTAATAAAACAAACAATTGCAAAATTAATTATAATTACAATGAAAATATATAAACTATGCAATAATAATAAACTGTATTTAATAATAAGAAAATAAAAGAACAAAAATAACTTATGTAATAATTTATCATTTACAGGAATAACTTCATCTGCTACATTCATTAGCCTACAGAACCAGGGTCCTCTGAAACTGATTTAAAAATTTCGATGTTAATAAAGTGTAACATGTTAATGTTAGTGTGAGAAAAAAAACAAAAACATGAAAAAAAAAACACAGATACTACATATGAAATGTTACATAAACTAACAAAATGAACAAAAAATACCTTGATGAACTTTCTGCCATATGAAATACCAACAAAAACAGGTTATATAAACAAACCACATCAGATGAATTATTAAAAAAATTATAAATAACAACATAAAAAACAATGTGAACGACATGTTATAATAACAATCCATATATAACAAACCTCATCAAAAGTATCTTTTATTCCAAAATCTATAATAAATGGAGGCAACCGATGATATAACCATTATGATACATCATAATAAAAAATCGTGTAGCCAACTAATTTACACTGACAATTAAGAAAATTTAAAACCCCTTAAAATATATAATACTATTATCCTATAATCAAATATAGATAAAGTGACCTCAAAAGTTGATAGATTACATAAACATGTGATATAAAAACAAAATCATAAGAATTTCCATGACAATCGGAATCAGGGTTTGTATAACATAAACTTAATCAATAAATCAGACTAAAAAATCATATAAACGGAATCATATCAAAATAAAAAATTCATAAAAAAATATATTCAATAACAATCGGATTCAGGGTTTCCTATATACATCATAATCTGCATCAAAATCGGTTTTAGGGTTTCGCATAAACATCATATTGTATAAGAAAACCATAATCTTAAAACCCCTTAATCAACATATTTTAAAATGCCAATGGGATTTATGCTTTTGAATGACATTCACAAACTTATTAACAATCCCAATCCAATAAAAGTTATTTTACATAAATTCAAATAGAACTTAAGAAAGATATTCATAACAATCGGATCTAGGGTTTCGTCTAAACTTTATAGAATAAATATACATTATAAATAAAAAGTATTCTGAATGAAAATCGGTTTTGGGTTTTGCAGAAACAACGTATTCGTTAACAAAACCATAATCTTAAAACGCAAAAATGAACATATTTTTAAATACCAATGGGATTTAGGGTTAAATAAAAAAAAGGAAAAATTACACTTTTCGTCCTTTATGTCTGTAGCTAGTTGCAATGGATGACCTTTACCTTTAATAATTACAGTCACAGTCCTTTATTTTGAAAACCTGTTACATCTTTCGTCCTTTATCCCAAACTCAGTTAGAAAATTAAGTTAAGTTACATCATGTGCAGAGCACGTGAGGGCATTTATGTCCATTCACATAGCAACAACCCCATCATATAAATACCACTCTTCTCCCCCAAATACCTCATTTTAGGGTTTATCCAAACCTGCATTTAAGATCATCACCTCTGTTGCCACAACATCATCTGCTTTCGGATCTTGTTGAGCCGATGATTTCACCCACCAACACCAACCCAAAACACAACTAGCACTAACCACCACCTGCAACCACCACTAACCACCCTCACACAAATCTGAATGACGATCTAGAAACCCTAAACCCACTACCATTTGCACAACCGCCCTATATCCGGCTATAATATCAGATTGCAATGGTTAAATCTGGCCACAAATATCACCAACAACCATCACTGCCACCAGACCACCATCACCACAATCCCTAAATCTGAAAACCCCATCCTCCACCAAACCACCATCACCACAATCTCTAAATCATGTGTTTAGAGAGAGAAGAACAACAAATGATTTTCTATTTCTAAAAACAGAAACTCTCTCTAAACACGCACAAATGATTTTCTTCACACAAATGGCGAGAGAAGAGAATCAGATTGTACCTGCGTCTCCATCTTTCTCTCTGTACTTCACCGTCGTAGCCACTTCGCCACCCACCACCAGATTCGGGAGTCGTACCTTCATCTCTTTATCTACCTAAACCCTAGATCCGGCTATCGATTGCAGATCTGCTAAAACAGATTCGAGATGGGGCGATGGGGTTGCACGTATAGTGGAGATTTCTGGGTGTTTTAGGAATGAGGGAGTGTCTAGAGTGAGTGATGGCCGGAGTGGTTGTGGCGAGGCTTCACGTGGTGGTCGACGGGCAGGACTGGTGGTGATCAGAAGCTTCTGGGTTTTAGAGAGAGAGGGATAGAGTTGAGAGTGTGAATTTTGGTTTATAAATATAAATAAACAAATATATTTTCTTGTTTTTCATTTTTTTTAATATATTTTTTAAGTAAATAGGTAAAATTACAAAACTACCCTCGTGTAAATAGACTTAACATAAAATTTTAACCTTGTTAGTGTTAAAGGACGTAGGGTGTAACGTGTTTTACAAATAAAGGACTGTGACTGTAATTATTAAAGGTAAAGGTCATCCATTGCAACTAGCTACAAACATAAAGGACGAAAAGTGTAATTTTTCCTAAAAAAAGTTTAAACACATTAAATAAAAGGAGAAACACATGAATAATGATTAAAAAAGGAATTTAAGAAAAACAACTTACAGATTTGTAGAGGGATATGTGAAATTCAGAAATCGATTCAAGAAAAAGTAGATGTAGATGAAGACGGTGAAGAATGTAAAAACATCTATATATGTAGATCCACTGAAGAACTTCATTGTTATATGGAAACCGATGGTATTCTTGGAAGAAGATTGGAGTGAAGTTGAAGAGTTGTTTGGAACCATAACTACAAAGGAAGTAACTAATTTTTTTTTAAAATATAACGGCAACCTCATTATAGAAAAAATGTCTAATTACAGAAACATACTTATAATATCAAATTGATAAATTAAGCATAAAAACATTACTCTGTTTATAGAAAAAAAAACGTTTTTAAAAAGAAATTAAATTTCATAAATTAAGTAAACTGCAATAAATATGGTCGGAACTACAGAAATCAATAAAAATAAAAAACTTGATTTTGTTTGAAACAAAAATCAACAAAAACCTCTGATCAACAAAGAACAATAACTTAACCATAACTGCAAAGGAAATAAGCAATTTTTTTTAAAAATATAACGGCAACCTAATTATAGAAACAATGCCTAATTACAGAAATGTACTTAGAATTTAAAATTCATAAATTAAGCTTAAAAACATTAATCTGTTTATAGAAAAAAGACGTTTTTAAAAAGAAATTAAAGATATCTTTAAAGCAAAATTGAAAAAATGATAACTGAAAAAATCAAATTATACTATTTTTCAAAACACTGTTAATTTAATAAGAATAAGAATAAGGCATAAGGCAGACTACATATATAAAAAAACAAACAATATCAATTAAAATCAATTAAATATCTTATTAATTAAAAAAAAACCATAACACAAAAAACATTCAGAATATATTATTAATTAAAAAAACTGAACAGAAAGCATAAATAAAATTATATATGATAAACTTTAAAAAAATAAATAAAAGTATAAGATTTAACTAACCTCTGTTGCTTGACGAATGGTGGGATTCCGCTCGTTATGACGGAGTTAGGGATTCACATGAAAAAAAAATCAACAAAAATTAGTAACTGCGATAAATATGGTCGGATCTACAGAAATCAATAAAAATCAAAAACATTATTTTGTTTGAAACAAAAATCAACAAAAACCTCTGATCAACAAAGAACAATAACTTAGAACAGCCGCGAACGGCAGCCAGCAACGATTATGTCATGTTGCAACAACACGTCAGCTCTAGCCATCATATCATCACATGAAAAAAACATCTGTGGTGATCAAAACTGAATCGATCAATTTTCAAAAACAAAAAAATCCTAATTGAATCTTGATGTAACAACACATACAGGGTCAGTCAACACAGTTGAGATGATACAGGTTCAGGTAACAAAAAGAAACCTTCTGTTGTAGAAGCAACCAGTGAGAGAGTTTTGATGGAATTTTTAATAGGGGTCGGTGACATTGTCGAGGAGTGTAAGGAAATGCTATCACTTAGCATTTACCGACACTCCTCGACAACATCACTGACACCTCGACAACATTACATACACTCCATCAGCAAAACCATTGACTATTACAGACCCTATGAAAGAAAATGTACAAAGGAACTAAACACGTAATAGGCTACAAACAACAGTAACATCAACAAATAACAATACATGAACAAAGATTTTAAAACCCTAAAACACAAAAAAAAAAAAAAAAAAAAAAACCAAACATCAAAATGGACAATTAGAGACCATGAAAAAGAAACTGTACAAATGAATTAAAACCCTAATCGGCTATGAAAATCAGTAACATCAACAACTCACAATAAATGGACAAAGAATTTAAAACCAAAAAACACAAAAAAAAATTTGTTCAACATCAACCACATACACAACTCTAAGAAACGAACAATCTAACAAAACCATTGAAACTGAAAATCAAATCAAAGAAAACGAAATAGTATATAACTGATGGGTTTATCGGAATCAAGCATGAATACCGTCGATGAATACCAGCACGGTAAGGCTCAGACAAAGGTCTCAAGCTATCATGGCTGCACCATAGGTTGCAAGCATATAAAAATGAACCTGCCATCCTCTATGATGCCACGTCAAACAATGATCTGGCCTAGAACATCATCGCCAACTAAAATAGCAAAGGCAACAGTCAACAGATTAATCAGGTTAAGAGAAAACGAAAGGACCAAGCCAGAAGCCACCAAGGCTGCAATAGGGGTTGTAGGTGCTAACCTGCCATCCTCCATATCTGCCACGCCATGGCGACATATTGGCTTTATTTTGATAACTCATCACAGCCTCCGTGTAACAACCGTCCATTTAAACCAACCACAGCTAAACACAAATTTCCGATTAAAGCCTTCAATAACCTTTTATATCCTCCCAAATCTTAAAATCTGCGTATTCGGAACCAGAGCAAAAGTTAAACCTGATCTAATAACTTGTAATGCCCATTTTCTTTTTTAAAACCGCGTTTAACGGGAGCCCAGCCAGTGATGTGATCCTTCATGATCACAACCTCCAAAACCTGGCCATAGCTACTGAAATACTCTTTTAGACGCACTTCATTTTTGTCCCATGATATCCCACAAATAAACAACTTGTCCATATCAGATTGCATTTTGTAAACCCCAAATTAAACCAGAATTACAAACAATATTCACGTTTCATTCAGTTCAAATGTGGATCAAGATAATCAACATTATTAAACTGATATACCTCATATTAAAATTTGTGACATAGATTTAGGGATTATCGATTCAATCAAACAAACATAGGATCCTTCGAACAACAATTGCTGAAATTAAACACAAGATAATCAATCAATCAACGAAATTAAATGAATCTTTAACGAAAAACCACCAAATTGAATGAAATGTTATGACAGATTAACAAAAAATAACGAACATCGATAAATCTTTATGAAAAAAACACCAAAAAAAATGAATCTTTATCAAAAATAAGAACTGAGGGCACGTTCATCTTCGTCGCCGTGTTCGCCAGAGAGAGAGAGAGGGGGAATATTAGGGTTAGAATGAGGAATACCGTGTAAGGTTCTGTATTGAGAGAGAGAGACAACGAAACTTCCCTTATACGCTAAAACCAATACTCGCACCAGACATCGCCGATTAGGGTTGCTCAGAAGATGAATCGCTGTGTTCGCCAGAGAAGAAAAGAGAGAGAGTTCGATTTAGGGTTTTGAGAGGAGAGATAGAGTGTTTAGCGTAAATGAGAAACACTCCTTCAATCCTCAACTATGAGGTGTGCCACATGGATGCTGACATGTCTGCTTAGTTGGCTTGCACCATTGGGTGACATGTGTCCCCCAATGGTTTGCTTTATTAGATATATAGATATACGAGACATGCATTTGAGACGTAATCAGAGAAGAAGACATATATCCGAATAGTTTGTATATTCCACGTGTATAAATAAGGATGTAGAACACATGTTAAGCTAAATTCTAAGACCCATGTGGTTACTATTAAGTATTAACTATTTTGTACTCTTATTTTTTTTATCTGTTAACTCATACATTTTCTAATACTACTATTAGATTTAATATTTATTCATTACAGGGCTAGAACTCTAAACTCTAGCCCTAAACTTCATGAAAAGAGTACATTTTCTATTACACATTGATACCGCTAAGCTACATTTTAAATACACAGTATCAAGAAGAATAAAACACTTTATTAATAAACCAGTCGACGCAGATTCTCCGACAAAGATACAAGAAACAATTTACAAAGATTGTAGAAAACAAATACAACTCTCAACCTACGCAGATCATCAATATGATGATCTGCTCTAAAGATTGATCGGAAAGACCAACCAAACAACCCTCGAAACTCACAAGTTGCAAAAACCCTAGATTGCAAAGAAAGTTCTAGAGAGAGAAAGTAGCAAAGAAGATGAGAATAAATCCCAATGCTCCAAGACTCCTTCATATAAAGTCGGACAAGACTCACACGTGCAACAAGCCCATCACCACAAATAAGCCCAGTCTTCAAGCAGCCCACTAGCAACTTTAAATCGCAGCCCATAAGACTCAAAAACTCAGCTCAACCTCATTAAACATCTAACTTATAATAAAAGACTCCAAATAATGCCGCATGTCATTCTCTCATTCAACATCATAAATTTTATTTATAATTATTTAATAAATTTATTTTAATATTAATAACTAATATGTAGATATCATTTATTTTTATCCTTATCTTTATCTAAGATTAATAAACAACTTCAATTTTGCAATTTAGAAGCTTTGTTTTTTTTACTTTTAATCCAAAGTTTTTCATCTTTTGCAATTTAATCCCAACTCTTTTTTATTTTCAATTTTGGTCCACCATACTTATCATCTTTCTCAAGTTTTTCGTTTCGTTCTAAATTTTGTGAGTTCATACACCGCAACGTGCGTGTGGGGTTCAACAATTTTTTCGTATATTTTTTCCCGTTTGACTGGCCCGTCATAGCACATCTATTTTCTGCGTTTAACAAGTTCGACCAACGCGCGGTTCCTGAATTGACTTAGTTATTTTTTTTCTATGTTTTACGTTTCGGTTTAATTTCTCTGCAACGAGCGTTCGTGATTCAAAGATTTTACGTCTGCTTTTCGCTCGGCGTTATCTTTTTCGTTTTTATTTAATTTGTTTTTACGAGCTTTTCCGGTATTGGTGGTCGCTGACAATGGTATAGCATTGGTACTACTTGACACAGTTTTACAACAACTAACGCAGGGGCTTACTTCTAGTAGAAAAATAAAATGTTCAAAAACTCAGCTAAACCTCATTAAACATAGAAAAATAAAATGTTAGAAACATATATAAAATAAAGACTAAACCATAATGAATTAGGACAAAAGAATATTAATTTTAACACCCCCCTTAATTCAATATGCAAAACAATCAAACATACCCAAATTTTTACAAACGTTCTCATGTGAATGAACCAATAGACCTTTGATGAAAATATCACCCGTTTGATCCTCAGAAGAAACTCCCACAGTTCGAATTACAACCTTAGTAATTTTTTCTCTTAAAAAGAATATATCAATTTCAAAGTGCTTTATTCGTTCGTGGAATATAGGATTAGCAGCTATAGACATAGCTGCTGTATTATCACAATGAAGATTAATAGGAGGTTTAATGTAACCTTTAACTCCTTTAAAACATTAAGAAGCCAAATAACTTCACATGTCGCAGCACACATAGAAAGATATTTTGCTTCAACAGAAGATCGTGATATAGACTGCTTTTTACTCTTCCATGAAACCAGAGAATCACCCAAAAAAACATAGAAACCAGTGACTGACTTCCTAGTGTTCATACACTTTCCCCAGTCCGAATCAGCAAAAGCCTACCCTTTCCAGGAGACCCTTTAAGATACCTTAAAAGTATCAAGGCAATTTCAATAAGAGCACTAGTAGGATAATGCATAAACTGACTCAAATAATGAACAAAATAAGCTATATCAGGTCTTGTGTACGAGAGATATATAGAAATTGCCCACTAACTTCTGATAAACAGAAATATCATGTAAAGGCTGATCATCTTTCTCACATAAATGAGTTAAGACATGATTAGCTTCAATATGATTATTTACTGGTTTACAACTAGTCATCCAAAATTCAGAAAGTAAATCAAGACAATACTTTCTTTGAGAAAGACACAAACCATCATCAGTTTTCAAGACTTCAATACCAAGAAAATATTTTAATAAACCCAAATCTTTGATTAAAAAATTTATTTTAAGTAAAGACTTAATCTTTGCAATTTCTTTTGAACAACTACCTGTAATGACAATATCATCCAGATATATAAGTAGAACTATAAACACAGAACCATTTGTTTTAACAAACATGGAATTGTCACACTTACTTTGTTCAAAACTGTCGCAACCCCCGATCCCTAATCCCCGAGAACGGGCGGCCGCGAGCCAGTTTCGGCGGTATCGCGTATTGTCTAATTTGGCAGCGGAATTTTCATCAGGATCGTAGTTAGGAAATATTTTATCAGAGTAAAATACCACATTTTCATAATATTAAACATATGGGATAAAACCCAAGTCTGCAGTACACACATTTTCATAGGAACAAATCCTATTTTATTTAATAAAAACATCTATTTTATTTTAGGTAACTTTATTGCCACTTTTCCAAGCCTTCAGTGTTGTACAGCTGGCTTCTATTTGGCTTTCACAGTTTGTTACCTGAAACGCGTTTTAAATACATTTGTCAGTGGGAAATACAGGTGAGTGAATCCCAGTTTAACCAAGTTTAAATAAAAACCATTGTACAGTATTGAGGGCGATCTCGCAATTACATTTGTTTCCAAGTTATATCAATTAACATCCATGGTACTGTCAGACCCGACTTGTGGAAATGTTACTCCTTGACCAGGTGGTAACAAATTTTGTATACAAAACCCCAACATACTCATGATAATTGTATTCTTACAAATACTCAATTACTGCTTAATATACATTTAATTGTATGAGGTTTTGTAAAAACAGTTAACAAAAGGTTTACAAAAAAAAAAACGGATCAAGTCACATTGCTGTCTTAGATTATCCTTTAGGGTTTCCTGGTGACAATCTATAATTTACACAAATGCACACGTGTTAGTATAATAACCCATTTTAACATTAGTAATACCCTCCCCGAGACGGCATTCCAACGACTACGTCGGGCAGAACCACGACAGCCGTTACGGAACCCTAGATCAACCGGGCAGAGTATCTAATACGTATCCAGGGGTTATGATACTTACAACGGAGCAGAACTTCGCTATTTAGGGGGTATAATACACGTGTATAATGTATACTCCGTAGAATTGAGAGAAAGAAAGACAATTTTGAACGATTTCGACTGAAGACCTGATGCCTGATTATATAGTGCTTCACTTTGACTTTTACGTGGCCCGCGTAAAGTTTAGACAAGGGCTACGCGGCCCGCGTCAACTATGGTCAACGTTGTAGCTGATCCGGGTCATCGACTAGACCTGCCACGATGATGACACGTGTCATCACCGAGATGCGCCACATTCTTGATCTCTAGCGGCCCGCGTAAGACCCTTAAGAGGTTTACGCGGCCCGCGACAAACCCAAAATATTAATTTTTAATAATATTTAGGGTATTCGGGGTCCGTTTTCGCGTATGGGGTGTATTTTGGGACATATTGGGGTATTTTAAAATATTTTAGGGTGTCGGAAAAATTCGAGGGTGTCGGTTTTCTTTAAGGTTGTTATATCCTCCCCACCTTGTTTTAGAGCTCGTCCTCGAGATCTACTGGAATAAGTTTGGATATTTCTTTTGCATTTCCGATTCAAGCTCCCATGTATACTCAGGTCCTCTTTTGGAGTCCCACTTCACTTTGACCAGAACTAATCTCTTATGCTTGAGGTTTTTGACTTTTATGTCTTTAATCTGTAGAGGTCTTTCTACAAACTTGAGTTGTTCATTTACCTCTATATCCTTAAGAGGTACCATCAGCGATTCTTCGGCTAAGCATTTCTTGAGATTTGATACATGAAATACATCATGTATTCCTGCCATTTCCTCTGGCAGTTGTAGCTAATAGGCTACAGTGTAACACCTGTGCCTCCACGGCCATCAAACAAATACCAAACCAATGAAATATTATGTTTCATACTTGGGATTTGTAAAAATATGTGTATCATTTGCACATATCAATTCTTGTTCGATTTCAAGCTCTAAATCGCTTTCTGGAAGGTTATATGCGCACTGATGCGTAAATATAACCAGTTTAATGCAACGAACACTCCGGAATAGTGAAATAGGCTTAACATACCTTAAATAACCTTTACATAACTTATATATAAGTTTTGGAAGGTTTGGTGTGGTGAAATCAAGTTTAATCGCTTACAGGGACTAAAGTTGACAAACTGCGAAAGTATGCCAACTTGAACTGTAACAGACATTCCGGAACATGACCATAAGTTAAACATACCATAAATATCCTTCATATAGCTTAGAAATAGGCTTTGAGGTGTTCGGTATGCTAAAATAAACTTTTGTGTCATTCAGGGACTAAAAGTGTCAAAAAGTGCACAAGTTTGCATTTTCGCGCATAACTCACGTTCTGAATACATCTGGACATCCAAAAATTTATGTAAGCACTAAAATATTTTATTTTAGTGTTCGCCATAAGAAAAATCCATTCGTCGCGTCATTTGGATCGTTTTTCGCGCTTATGCGCATTCCGTCGTAATTAAGCGAACATCGCGTTCGTACGGCCAAACGAACCAACCTCCGGCATATTTTTGAGCATGTTTTGAGTTCCCTATACTTTAACTTCATTTTAGAGCCTTGAAATGAGGTTAACGGGGTTCAAACGCATCGAAAAAGGCCTTAAACACGTGCAGGGACCATTTCTGCCAATTTTGAAACAATTCTGGAACTGGGAGGCAGTAGCGTAGCGCGAGCCCTAAGGGCCTACCTGTCGCGCTACGCGACTGCATGATCTGGATCAGATTCAATGTTTTAACAAGCGGGTCCCAGCTGTTCGATTCTCAATCACACATTCTCAATCGTCTAGTCAGCGGATAAGAACCTAATTTCAGCTTCCATAAGGTTCCGACAAGTGTACGGGTTGGATCATGGCACGTTTTCCATGAAACGATCCTAACGGTTCGGGTATTCCTATAAATACCCAACCCACACAACCTCATTTTGCACAAGAATTCTGATTTGAGAGCTCTAAGTTGAAACCATTGTTTCATACCTGAGTTCTTAGATCGGGATTAGCATTCGGGGACCCTGGGTAAGTATTCTTTCGTTCTTTTCCTTATTTTATTGCTTTTCGAGTCAGAAAGTCAAACTTTTTTTGACTTTCAGCGTTGACCAGTAATGGTCAATGCGAAGTTCGTTTGAACTTCGCAACGTGAGTGTAATCACGTTGGTCATAGTCCCTTGGGACTATGCCCACTGATTACCACGTTGTCTAGGGTCGTAGGGTAGGCGATCTAATAAATCGCCTATACCTTCGAACTCGACCCATTTGGTCGATCATTAGGATCCGACCAAATACATTAGGTGACCATAGTAGGTAGGGAATAACCTTCCGAGGTTATACCCTATGGTCACATCGTTTGAGTAGTTGTATGATAGGTAGTTTATATGCCTTAGGTAAATTACCAGAATACCCTTTTCATTTATAATTGGTAATTAAGCATATGTAACCTAAACTTTTGTCACATAACTGATTATGTAACATGTTTAGGCATATAACACTTGTCATAGGACTAGTTAGACGGTCCGAACGCGTTTCACGCGCACGACACGTTAAAGTAGCATATGTTACCTTAATGGGTCGCGATGGGTCGAAAGCACTTAGGTTAGGTTTCATGTAGTATGTAGGCCTTGTTAAACCATATCATATGAGTTCCAATACTCATTTGGTTTACCAAGCCTCATTCTATCCGATCTCCCGATTTAAGTCCGGTTTATTTATATAGTTTTAGATTGCCGACAGATTCCGTGCTCTCTCTAGCTTTGTTTGGTTGTTGTTCAAGACCTCCAAGCATTCTCAGGCGAGTACATTATTCCCCTATTTTACTGCTTTCAACTGTTTTGGGGTGACTCATATGTGCTAAATGTTTTCGATGTTATAACGATGGATTCAAAAACAATTAAAACGATTTATACAAAACTAATAACGATTTCAATAAAGTGAACAAACTTGTTGGTTGTAGTTACATAACAAATGACATTCATTAGCAATGATCAAGCCGACCAGTATTAGGTTATGGTACCATAGGATCTGACAAATCCCGTTATTTACTACACCCGTGGTTATGTGTGGGTATGGTAGGTAGCGACTGAATCTGAAATTATTAACTTACCCTATGGAGGTTTGTTAATACGAAAACGAGAAGCGACGAAAACGAGAAGCGATGAAAGTCACGAAGGTTTGAATGTTATTAGCGAGACGATCATATAAGTAGTTTCACGACCTAAAACGAATTAAACGATTTACGATTGGTTTTCACACGATGTTTTAACGATTGGGTAACGATTGGGTTTTCACACGATGTTTTAACGATTGGGTAAACGATTGGCTTCAAAGCGATATACGATATTATTTTGGTTATACATATTACATGATTTACATTTGGGCATGAACATTACTTTGGTGGTTTGGTTTGGATTAAGTGATTAAGTAACAATGCGTGTGGAATATGATACAAGCATGGTGGATACGCCGCTGGTACTTCCTATATATAAGTGTTTGTATGGTATTACATATTGTAGCGTTATTTGAATCATTTCAGTTTGAGACATAGAACATTTTATACAAGTAACATACTTTTCACAAGACATTTATTTACAAACAACTTTTCTTATACAAACTCATTTTTACATGGTTATTCATTTAATCATGCATTATTCACTTATTTATACATATCACCTAAACTTATTATTTTTCAAATGATTTACAAAGACAAAGCAAATTACAAGGTTCATGACTAAACATTTTCTTAAAACAGAAGTCATGAATCTTATTTTCACAAAACCTATGTACTCGCCAGCATTTCCTTGCTGACCTCGTTTTCACATATGTTTCAGGTATTGTTGAATGATATCGATTGATAAGATGCATGCTCACATAGGACTGGACAAGGCCTTAGTGACTCAATAATAATGATAGACTATGTCTAATTTGTGTATTTAGATTTCCAGACGATGTAATTATTCAATGTTTAATAAAACGAAACACTTTTGGTATCCATGGTTATGAAACATTAATTCTGTTGCAACACGCCCCGATGTTTCCGCCGCGATTTGTTGTTTTACGCGGTCGGGGTGTGACAGAAAAGATGGTATCAGAGCCAATGGTTATAGGGAATTAGGTTATTAGTAATGCTTTGACCTAGTCTATAACCTTCTTAGGACCCTAACGCGAGTTTACTTGCGTTTAGTCATAAAACAATACTGTCGCCTATCCTTAGGCGACAACCGCAACAAGAACATAAATTTCAAAACCGCTTTGAAAACTAATCATCTGTTCTAGGATGATTGATTACAAGGTTTTGAACCCTCTATTGTAAGGTTTTGAACTCTCTATTATATGGTTTTGAACCTCTTTGAGTTTTCAAAACTTCGTCAAGGTTTTGGGTTTTAAATAATGTGAACACGTGCAAACTGGAAGGGTGAATGCCTGTATTCTGGGTTTTCTGTCTAGGCAAGCACTTCGTATACATCTCATCAGACGCGAGACCAGTTGTGCTTACCTGGGAATTCTTGGGATGAGTGTTCACTTATAGGCGAGCATGTCTTCGCGATACATTATTTTTGACCCATTTACTTTGATCAGTCACCGTCTCATTTGTTTGCCTTAGGTAACAAACAAATGATCGCAATCTTCATGCGTTATCATTCTGTTTTGATTGTCCAATAATCTTCCACCTGTTTCTCCCTATGCCTTTCTTTTTCTTCAAGAATGTCTCTTCATCACGATGACGCCCAGATATCTGAGCAAGCAGCCAAAATTCGCTCAGCGAATAGGCGAAGTAGTCCTGAAGACTGTTGAATTAGCTACTGCCATGTATCATCTCTAGGATGAAGCCACTCAAGAGTCACCAAGACAAGCAGGACCTAGTCAGGCGACAACACCATCAGCCAATAAACCAATCGAGGAATCAAAGACCATGGATGAACAATCCCCTAAGAAGTCAAAGAAGCGAAAGGCTTCTCAGAACTTCGCCATGGTCGCTCACAATGGTAAAGCAGTCCCCAACCAACCAGCTCAACCCCCCCTGCTAGGTGTGTATGGCTTTTCCTATGATACCTACATCAAGGAACTATGTACCTTACAAACTACTCTTTTGATTTCTCTCTTTCAAATGATTGCTCATGATTCCCTCAAAAATTTTAAGTACTCGTTTCACTCTAAGAAACAAAGTACAGAAAATTAAGTGACATTATGAGTAATCGTGCTTTTCGCACATCTGTGCCTTTAAATCCTTGGTTAGATAACTAAGGGTATTTTCAAATCTCATACCCATTACGTTTTGATTTTTCAACATACACAGTACCAGTATTTCAAAACAATCTTCATGATCTCAAAACATTTCATATAGTTTGAAAACAATTTTTTCTAGATGCATTGTCTGTGTTATTTCAAAAACATTGGCCATGTTATCAAAACCAACCTTTCTAATTTCAAAATATTTCATATAGTCTGAAGACAATATTAAAACAATACATTTTCTGATCAAGTGCATGATTTCGAAAAGCATCATTCATGTCTTTCAAAAACCTTATACATAATTTCAAAATTCATTTCGCATGATTTTAAAACATTTTTGTAAATATATCTACCTAATACACCTACTTTATGATTTCAAAAGTATTATATATAAGGTTTCAAAAACGTTAAACACATTTTTCTTAAAAGAACCCCATGCATAGTTTTCAAAAATATTTTCCTCATACATTGACTTAACCTTCAAAATTCTGCTTCATATGTCGCCTTGACATATCAAGCATCTCAACTTCATAAGCATTTTACATCATGTTTTGACCTAAGCACATCCAGTGCAAGGTTTCAAAACATCTTCAACTTCTAAAATTCATATGGGATCTTTTTATCTTTACAATTAGATCCTTGTGGATGATTATCACTCAAATCAGAGTCCTTAATTGGATTCCTTATGTACCTTAATTCGAACACTTCGGTTCCTAGTAATCGAAATCGAATTTTCTTTTTGAATCTTTCTATCTTTATAGTTGGATTCTTGATAACGTTTAAAGTACCAAATGAAATCCACGGAATGGATTCCTAGTGTGCTTTAAATGCATGTACGCAAGTTACAAGACAAATTAACGAACAATTTTGTGGTTATGTGTTTATGTGTTCTCCTCTATGATTTTTGTGTGATCCGATTTTCAAATCCTCATAGAATCTTTCATGTTTTCATATGAGAGATTCATAGTAGGATATTCAAAAGGTACTACCTTAAATCCTTATGGGCTTCTACCTGGTAGTTAAGACCCTTGGGTTATATAGTATCACTCCATGATTCATAAGAGACCCTTTAGTGGTCTAATCAAAAAGATTGATTCACAATTTGGTTAAAGAACGACATCTAGTGATGTAGCTGGACAGACTCCTTGATAGTCTATTTAGATCATTTATTGATTTAATTAAAAGGACTCTATGGCGGTCTAGTCATACTCATCACAGGTTCATTCATTTGGTTTTCCCCTACATATTATAAAATAGACTGTGTAAACTGTGCAAGGAATTGTCTGATTATGGACGCGTACATAATTATGAAATTTAGTGCACAGAAACCCAGTAAGGTTTATTATGTGTAAGAACCGATAGTGACAACAATAACAAAATGAGGACGACGTAATGGAGGTATGGTGGACGCACCAATGACGCTTCATATACTTGTATATAAGTGTCCCTCTTACATTGCAAACATAATGTTATTAAGGTTACTAGAAGTTCAAGAACCCTAACCAATGTTGTTCGATCTTTTCAACTTCATATTTCCAAGCTCTCACAAGTTTCCTCTAAATAAATTTCGGGACGAAATTCCCTAAAGTAGGGGAGACTGTAACACCTGTGCCTCCACGGCCATCAAACAAATACCAAACCAATGAAATATTATGTTTCATACTTGGGATTTGTAAAAATATGTGTATCATTTGCACATATCAATTCTTGTTCGATTTCAAGCTCTAAATCGCTTTCTGGAAGGTTATATGCGCACTGATGCGTAAATATAACCAGTTTAATGCAACGAACACTCCGGAATAGTGAAATAGGCTTAACATACCTTAAATAACCTTTACATAACTTATATATAAGTTTTGGAAGGTTTGGTGTGGTGAAATCAAGTTTAATCGCTTACAGGGACTAAAGTTGACAAACTGCGAAAGTATGCCAATTTGAACTGTAACAGACATTCCGGAACATGACCATAAGTTAAACATACCATAAATATCCTTCATATAGCTTAGAAATAGGCTTTGAGGTGTTCGGTATGCTAAAATAAACTTTTGTGTCATTCAGGGACTAAAAGTGTCAAAAAGTGCACAAGTTTGCATTTTCGCGCATAACTCACGTTCTGAATACATCTGGACATCCAAAAATTTATGTAAGCACTAAAATATTTTATTTTAGTGTTCGCCATAAGAAAAATCCATTCGTCGCGTCATTTGGATCGTTTTTCGCGCTTATGCGCATTCCGTCGTAATTAAGCGAACATCGCGTTCGTACGGCCAAACGAACCAACCTCCGGCATATTTTTGAGCATGTTTTGAGTTCCCTATACTTTAACTTCATTTTAGAGCCTTGAAATGAGGTTAACGGGGTTCAAACGCATCGAAAAAGGCCTTAAACACGTGCAGGGACCATTTCTGCCAATTTTGAAACAATTCTGGAACTGGGAGGCAGTAGCGTAGCGCGAGCCCTAAGGGCCTACCTGTCGCGCTACGCGACTGCATGATCTGGATCAGATTCAATGTTTTAACAAGCGGGTCCCAGCTGTTCGATTCTCAACCACACATTCTCAATCGTCTAGTCAGCGGATAAGAACCTAATTTCAGCTTCCATAAGGTTCCGACAAGTGTACGGGTTGGATCATGGCACGTTTTCCATGAAACGATCCTAACGGTTCGGGTATTCCTATAAATACCCAACCCACACAACCTCATTTTGCACAAGAATTCTGATTTGAGAGCTCTAAGTTGAAACCATTGTTTCATACCTGAGTTCTTAGATCGGGATTAGCATTCGGGGACCCTGGGTAAGTATTCTTTCATTCTTTTCCTTATTTTATTGCTTTTCGAGTCAGAAAGTCAAACTTTGTTTGACTTTCAGCGTTGACCAGTAATGGTCAATGCGAAGTTCGTTTGAACTTCGCAACGTGAGTGTAATCACGTTGGTCATAGTCCCTTGGGACTATGCCCACTGATTACCACGTTGTCTAGGGTCGTAGGGTAGGCGATCTAATAAATCGCCTATACCTTCGAACTCGACCCATTTGGTCGATCATTAGGATCCGACCAAATACATTAGGTGACCATAGTAGGTAGGGAATAACCTTCCGAGGTTATACCCTATGGTCACATCGTTTGAGTAGTTGTATGATAGGTAGTTTATATGCCTTAGGTAAATTACCAGAATACCCTTTTCATTTATAATTGGTAATTAAGCATATGTAAGCTAAACTTTTGTCACATAACTGATTATGTAACATGTTTAGGCATATAACACTTGTCATAGGACTAGTTAGACGGTCCGAACGCGTTTCACGCGCACGACACGTTAAAGTAGCATATGTTACCTTAATGGGTCGCGATGGGTCGAAAGCACTTAGGTTAGGTTTCATGTAGTATGTAGGCCTTGTTAAACCATATCATATGAGTTCCAATACTCATTTGGTTTACCAAGCCTCATTCTATCCGATCTCCCGATTTAAGTCCGGTTTATTTATATAGTTTTAGATTGCCGACAGATTCCGTGCTCTCTCTAGCTTTGTTTGGTTGTTGTTCAAGACCTCCAAGCATTCTCAGGCGAGTACATTATTCCCCTATTTTACTGCTTTCAACTGTTTTGGGGTGACTCATATGTGCTAAATGTTTTCGATGTTATAACGATGGATTCAAAAACAATTAAAACGATTTATACAAAACTAATAACGATTTCAATAAAGTGAACAAACTTGTTGGTTGTAGTTACATAACAAATGACATTCATTAGCAATGATCAAGCCGACCAGTATTAGGTTATGGTACCATAGGATCTGACAAATCCCGTTATTTACTACACCCGTGGTTATGTGTGGGTATGGTAGGTAGCGACTGAATCTGAAATTATTAACTTACCCTATGGAGGTTTGTTAATACGAAAACGAGAAGCGACGAAAACGAGAAGCGATGAAAGTCACGAAGGTTTGAATGTTATTAGCGAGACGATCATATAAGTAGTTTCACGACCTAAAACGAATTAAACGATTTACGATTGGTTTTCACACGATGTTTTAACGATTGGGTAACGATTGGGTTTTCACACGATGTTTTAACGATTGGGTAAACGATTGGCTTCAAAGCGATATACGATATTATTTTGGTTATACATATTACATGATTTACATTTGGGCATGAACATTACTTTGGTGGTTTGGTTTGGATTAAGTGATTAAGTAACAATGCGTGTGGAATATGATACAAGCATGGTGGATACGCCGCTGGTACTTCCTATATATAAGTGTTTGTATGGTATTACATATTGTAGCGTTATTTGAATCATTTCAGTTTGAGACATAGAACATTTTATACAAGTAACATACTTTTCACAAGACATTTATTTACAAACAACTTTTCTTATACAAACTCATTTTTACATGGTTATTCATTTAATCATGCATTATTCACTTATTTATACATATCACCTAAACTTATTATTTTTCAAATGATTTACAAAGACAAAGCAAATTACAAGGTTCATGACTAAACATTTTCTTAAAACAGAAGTCATGAATCTTATTTTCACAAAACCTATGTACTCGCCAGCATTTCCTTGCTGACCTCGTTTTCACATATGTTTCAGGTATTGTTGAATGATATCGATTGATAAGATGCATGCTCACATAGGACTGGACAAGGCCTTAGTGACTCAATAATAATGATAGACTATGTCTAATTTGTGTATTTAGATTTCCAGACGATGTAATTATTCAATGTTTAATAAAACGAAACACTTTTGGTATCCATGGTTATGAAACATTAATTCTGTTGCAACACGCCCCGATGTTTCCGCCGCGATTTGTTGTTTTACGCGGTCGGGGTGTGACATACAGGTCCTATTCTTCTAATAATTTTAAAAGGTCCAATATACCTGGGACTTAGCTTTCCTCTTTTGATGAATCTTACCACTCCTTTCCAAGGAGAGACTTTTAACAATACTTTATCTCCTACTTGAAATTCCAATGGTTTGCGTCGGTTATCAGCATAGCTTTTCTGTCGATCACGTGCTGCTTTCAGTCGTTCCTTGACTTGAATAATCTTGTCGGTTGTTTCCTGCACTATCTCAGGCCCAGATAGTTGCTTCTCCCCAATTTCTGCCCAACAGACTAGGGTTCGGCACTTTCGTCCATAAAGTGCTTCGAATGGTGCAACATTGATACTTGTGTGATAACTATTATTATAAGAAAATTCTATTAAAGGTAAGTGATCGTCCCAATTACCTCCGAAATCAATTACACAAGCTCTAAGCATGTCTTCCATCGTCTGAATCGTCCTTTCACTTTGTCCGTCCGTTTGAGGATGATAAGCGGTGCTTAGATTTAACTTGGTTCCCATTGCTTTTTGGAAACTTGACCAAAAATGAGAGGTAAAACGGCTATCTCTATCAGAAACAATTGATAAAGGTATTCCATGTAATGAAACGATTTCATTTACATATAATTTAGCTAACTGTTCCATACTGAAAGTTTCTTTCATTGGTAGGAAATGAGCTGACTTGGTTAGCTTATCTACAATCACCCAGATTGTATTATTACCTTTCTTTGTTTTGGGTAATTTAGTAACAAAATCCATTGTTATCAATTCCCATTTCCATACTGGCATTTCTAATTGTTGTAGCAATCCTGAGGGTTTCTGATGTTCAGCTTTAACTTGTGAACAAGTTAAACATTTAGAAACATAGGTTGCTATGTCCTTTTCATTCCTATCCACCAGAAATTCTTTCTTAAATCCTGGTACATTTTATCACTTCCTGGGTGCATTGTATACTTAGATTTATGGACTTCTTCTAATATATGATGACGTAGGTTTCCTAATTTAGGTATCCACATTCTCTTTTCATGGAATCTCCAAATTCCATATGTTCCATGTTCTAATTCCTTAATCATACCTTTTAATTTTTCAGTATCCTCCTTGATTACTGATTCTTGTGCTTCTCTTATCTGATCAATTAAATCTACTTGCAGATTTAATTTAAGAGAACGTACCTTTTTTGGCTTTTCGTGATACTTTCGGCTTAAAGCATCAGGAACTACATTTTCTTTTCCTTCATGATACTGGATATCACAATCATAATCACTAAGCATCTCCATCCAGCGTCTTTGTCTCATATTCAATTCTTTTTGCCCAAAAACATATTTTAAACTTTTATGATAAGTAAATATGATAAACTTACTACCATAAAGGTAATGTCTCCAAATTTTCAAAGCAAAAATTATTGCTCCTAACTCTAGATCATGGGTTGAATAATTCTCTTCATGATTCTTAAGTTGTCTAGATGCGTAAGCTATAACCTTTTGGCGTTGCATCAACACACATCCATAACCTAACTTAGAAGCATCACAATAGACTACAAAGTCTTCAGTTCCTTCTGGTAACGCTAATATGGGTGCATGGGTTAATCTATGCTTAAGAATTCTAAAAGCTTCTTCCTGTTTTGGTCCCAATTCAAACTTAATGGATTTACAGGTTAACTTAGTTAAAGGAATGGCTATTCTAGAAAAATCTTGAATAAACCTCCTATAATATCCGGCCAATCCTAAGAAACTTCTAACCTCGGTTGGTGACTCAGGGGTTTTCCATTTTGTAATCGCCTCGATCTTTGTTGGATCCACATGAATTCCTTCGTGATTAACTAAGTGTCCAAGAAACTGTACTTGCTCTAACCAAAACTCGCACTTTGAAAATTTAGCGTAAAGCTTTTCCTTTCTTAATAAAGTGCGTGCAAATGCTTCGCATGTTCCTCTTTACTTTTAGAGTAAATTAGAATATCATCTATAAAGACAATTATGAATTTATCCAAATATGGTTTGCATATTCGGTTCATTATGTCCATAAATGCAGCTGGGGCATTGGTTAAACCAAATGGCATGACAGTAAATTCATAATGGCCATACCTTGTTCTGAATGCGGTTTTAGGAATATCCTCTTCCTGTACCTTTAATTGATGATATCCTGACCTTAAATCGATTTTAGAGAAAAATTGAGCTCCTTGCAGTTGATCGAACAGATCATCGATTCTTGGTAATGGGTACCGATTTTTAATTGTGACCTTGTTCAATTCACGATAGTCAATGCACATACGCATTGATCCGTCCATCTTTTTAACAAACAGTATCGGCGCTCCCCATGGTGATGAGCTTGGTTGTATGAATCCTTTTTCCAGTAATTCGTCCAATTGTTTCTTTAGTTCCTGCATTTCGGCTGGTGCCAAACGGTAGGGTGCTTTGGCAATTGGTGTTGTTCCTGGTAATAGATGGATTCTGAATTCGACTTCTCTGTCTGGCGATAGCCCTGGCAATTCTTCTGGAAAGACATCTGAAAACTGAGACACTACTGGGATGTCTTTTAGTTCCTTTCCTTTAGTGTTAGTGATTATGGAAATCAAATACACTATAGATCCTTTTCTTATATAGCTTGCGGTTTTCATCACAGAGATGAATTTTGTAGATCTAGATGGTTAATCTCCTTTAATTGTGATCTTTTCACCCTTTGGTGAATTTACTTGAATTGACTTTTGATCACATAAAATATTAGCTTTATTGGCTATTAACCAATTCATTCCTAATACAATATCAAATCCTGCTAGATTCATGGGATAAAGATTTGCAATATACTTTTGGTTTAAAAATTCTATTCTTGCTCCCTGCAAGATTTCAGAAATCCTAATTGTTTCTCCATTTGTTGTCTCGACTAGACATTCTTGTAAGAGTTTAGTTAATGGTTGATTAAGAAGTTTGCAAAATGAAGTATTAATAAAACTTTGGTTTGCACCAGAGTCAAATAATACCTTAGCAAAAACATCATTAACTAAAAACGTACCGGCTATCACGTCCGGAATCATTTTGGCTTCATCTGCAGTCAGAACAAATGCTCTAGCATTTTTAGCGTTCTTGCTGTTCGCAGCTGGAGCCAATTTCGGACAGTTCGGCTTGATATGACCTTTTTCTCCACAGTTGAAGCGTAGTCCATTACTGGATTTTCTCCTGCAATTTTCTTCCTTGTGTCCTGGTGCCTTGCAGAAATTGCAGTGAGTGGAGCATTTTCCCGAATGCTTTTTCTTGCAGACCTTGCAGTATGGTGCAGAGGTAGAACCTATATTCCTACGGTTGAAATTCCCAGAACGGGATTCTTGGGTAAGCCTTTGAGCTAGGTTTCTCCTCTGGTCTTCTTCTCTAGTACGGATTAACTCATCTGTCAAGGTATTTGCTAGTTCTACCGCTTCTTCTATAGTTTGGGGTCTAGCTGCATTGACTACATGTCTAATTTCTCCAATTAATCCCCAGATGTAACGGGAGATTAATACCGGTTCAGGTGATGCAAGGGTTGGTACTTTTCTAGCATATTCAAAGAATGTGGTAGTATATCCCTTACTATCTACCCCGGTCATTCTTAAGTTCAGAAACTTATTTGCTATCTGTTCCTTTTCATTGGGAGGGCATAATTTCCTTTCTACCATATTTTTAAATTCTTCCCATTCCATGTTGTATACCCTATCACTTCCTCTTGATTGGAGGATAGTGTTCCACCATTCTAAGGCTGAGTTCTTAAACAGATTAGAAGCAAACATTATCTTGTCTTCTTCAGCACACTTGCTTATTTTTAAAACAGCCTCAGTCTTTTCTATCCAGTGTAGAGCTGCAATGGGTCCTTCATTGCCCAAGAATTCTATTGGTTTGCAGGACCATAATTCTTTGTAAGAACAACCATAAGGCATGGTTCTTCTTCTTTTGGGAATGGGCACTTGAAGTATGGGTCCATTGTTCACGCTGTGTTCTGGTTCAATTGGTCGCTTACTGCTATGTTTACTTTTATTATCAGCATCCTTAACAGTTTGAAGAATAAATGGCATTGCATCTATAATTCCTTGTGCCACTATGTGTTGGATGGCACTATTATCCACTTGGTTTCCATTGTTATTGATGCTCGGATTCTCATTAACCAAGTTAATGTTACTCTGGTTATCGTTATTCAGATTTTCTTGATTTCCTTCGTCGGCCATCTGAATTTTAAACATTTACCACTTATTAATATCACAAAATAATATTTAATATAGTCAATCACATGACACGCATTTTGGTAAAAAGCGTCGATCATTGCGACTTACTCTATTCATATACTATGCATCTATTACACACCAGTACTGAAATTAAAATTACAATACCGACTGAAATTTAAAGTTACACTACTAGTAATAGGCATCCGTAGTTTTTTTTATACACATACACACATATCATATTATTTTATTATTATTATTACTATTACTACTCTCTCCACCATCACATTCATGGATATGGATTCATCCAGAAATCCATTTTGCGCTCGTTGAACTTCCAGACGAGTCGCTCTCCCACCTGTCTCATTCGTTCACTACTTTCTAAAATTTCCTCACCAAATGTCCTAAGTTCTTGTACGTTTTCTGCACTCATTGGGGGTGCAGGTTCTAGGACTGGGTTCGGAATCTGGGGTGCGGGTTCCTGGTATGGAGGTATAGGGGCCTGAAATTGGTAAGGATTCTCTAAAATCTCCCTAATGAATACATCGTGGTAATAGGGATCTAAAGGATCCAAACCTGGGTAGGCTCCTATGTTTGGCATGAGCATGTCTTCATGTATCGGGTAACGTTGCACATAGTCCATATTGTTATCCCACCAGGGGTCGTAATTTGGGTCTAAGGGGTTTGGTGCAGGTACCCTAGGTATTTCTTCCGGATTGAAGTCATGCATTTCTACTTGATTTTCAGGGTTTTCTATTTCCATTGGTTGGTCAGGGATTGGTAGTTGTGGTTGGGGTGCTATCATTTGCTCCAGATTAGGGTCAGCTACAGTGGTTGCTAAAATGTGGATGTTGGCTATACCCCTATTAATCATTTCCTGGGCATAGGCATCGGTTTCTCTTTTGGCTGCTGCTAGTGCTCTCTGGTCTTGTAACTTTTTCATACGCTTCCTACGCTCATGTGCCCCTCGACTGAACCATCCTCTCTTTTTCTGAGGGAATGGCTCTTCAGACTGAGCCTTAAACACGAATATTCCTTCTTCCGTATCAGCAGAGTACCCTGATAGGGCAGGCTGAGAAGAGGAGGTGCCTTCACTTCTAGGCGAACCAGACAATTGACGGTACGCGTCAGGTGGTCCTTGGTCGCTCATACTGTAAACTAATAAATAGTCAAACAACACATAGCAATAAAATACAATTATGCACGTATTTCCATAATTTATTTCCTAACAGATTGACTTTTGATGTCAGCAGAACACTTATGTGGCTGAATCAGTGGCTTAGCTCTGATACCACCTTCTGTCGCAACCCCCGATCCCTAATCCCCGGGAACGGGCGGCTGCGAGCCAGTTTCAGTGGTATCGCATATTGTCTAATTTGGCAGCGGAATTTTCATCAGGATCGTAGTTAGGAAATATTTTATCAGAGTAAAATACCACATTTTCATAATATTAAACATATGGGATAAAACCCAAGTCTGCAGTACACACATTTTCATAGGAACAAATCCTTTTTTTATTTAATAAAAACATCTATTTTATTTTAGGTAACTTTATTGCCACTTTTCCAAGCCTTCAGTGCTGTCCAGCTGGCTTCTATTTGGCTTTCACAGTTTGTTACCTGAATCGCGTTTTAAAAACATTTGTCAGTGGGAAATGCTGGTGAGTGAATCCCAGTTTAACCAAGTTTAAACAAAAACCATTGTACAGTATTGAGGGCGATCTCGCAATTACATTTGTTTCCAAGTTATATCAATTAACATCCATGGTACTGTCAGACCCGACTTGTGGAAATGTTACTCCTTGACCAGGTGGTAACAAATTTTGTATACAAAACCCCAACATACTCATGATAATTGTATTCTTACAAATACTCAATAACTGTTTAATATACATTTAATTGTATGAGGTTTTGTAAAAACAGTTAACAAAAGGTTTACAAAAAAACGGATCAACTCATAGTGCTGTCTTAGATTATCCTTTAGGGTTTCCTGGTGACAATCTATAATTTACACAAATGCACACGTGTTAGTATAATAACCCATTTTAACATTAGTAATACCCTCCCCGAGATGGCATTCCAACGACTACGTCGGGCAGAACCACGACAGCCGTTACGGAACCCTAGATCAATCGGGCAGAGTATCTAATACGTATCCAGGGGTTATGATACTTACAACGGAGCAGAACTTCGCTATTTAGGGGGGTATAATACCCGTGTATAATGTATACTACGTAGAATTGAGAGAAAGAAAGACAATTTTGAACGATTTCGACTGAAGACCCGATGCCTGCTTATATAGTGCTTCACTTTAACTTTTACGCGGCCTGCGTAAAGTTTAGACAAGGGCTACGCGGCCCGCGTCAACTATGGTCAACGTTGTAGCTGATCCGGGTCATCGACTAGACCTGCCACGATGATGACACGTGTCATCACCGGGCTGCGCCACATTCTTGATCTCTAGTGGCCCGCGTAAGACCCTTAAGAGGTTTACGCGTCCCGCGACAAACCCAAAATATTAATTTTTAATTATTTTTAATAATATTTAGGGTATTCGGGGTCCGTTTTCACGTATGGGGTGTATTTTGGGACATATTGGGGTATTTTAAAATATTTTAGGGTGTCGGAAAAATTCGAGGGTGTCGGTTTTCTTTAAGGTTGTTATAAAAACGGTAACACTCTAACTTGTTTAAGTAATTATATTAATAAATACGGATAATTAGGTCCTAGATTTTTTTAATACATAAACATGTAACTTATACGTATGGGTTAACCGACAACCCAAATGATCGACATAACAAGTTATTACACTTGAATTGTATTTTACGATATACAAGTTTTTAAGTACGAAAGCTTCGGCACAAATAATCATGCTTTAATTATCCCGAAGGGATGTTCCCGAGGAAATGATGATTTAGAAGTGTTCGGTTCTTTGTATGCTTGGTCGTCCGTTCGTCCGGTTCCCGCCTTTGTGAAAGCCTGTCATAAACACTAAATATAATTAGTGTTTAAGCTATATGGTCAAACTGTTAGTAATCGAAACATTTGAACGAAAACATTAAGCACATTTTTTTTGTGTCATCCTCCTTATCCGGCCGGGTCAGGTTTCCACCTGGCCGTGTTAACTGAAACGTGTTTTCTTTACAAATAACTTTTACAGTTTGAAGTTAATTACCAAACCGACCCATTAGGAGGCATTTCGCATTCTAGCTCATGACTCCTACTTTCTTATCAAGATTTTCATTATATCTTCCACCAAACTTCCTTTGTGGTGAGTTATTCTAGGAAAACCAATATATACCAATTTTACCCATCGGTATGACATTTTACCAAAATGACCCGTTAAGAGACATAAATCAATTTAGTCCATTTTCGCATAATGGACTTGCCCTTGGCTCGAATGACCGTTTTACCCAAAATGCTAAATGCATTTCACTTGGGTTAATCTATTACGTAAATTTGACCAATCCCTATTTATTCGAGCCATAAGCCCCTACCGAAAGCATAACCTTTTATACATACCTGGCACGAGTCAAAACCATTGACTCGTTATCTATACCTTGCGATAGTTTTTTTTTCTTTCCAATTCGTGGCAATGCATGCCCATACATTATGCTTACCTATAAGCATGAAACTTGACTAAACAAAGCATTAAGTACCGGGTTCAAATGGCGATCACCATTTGACTCGCATTACCCATTTGTTCTTTTAACCATTCTTGGCTTGCCCTTTTTTTAACATCTGAATCATTCTTTATATGGTTTATCACCAAAATTCTTTTACTTACGTGTTTGACCCGTTTGGTTCGCGTCAACAAGTGTTTATCACCAAAATTCATTTTTTTACTTGTTTGACCCGTTTGGTTCGCATCAACAAGTGTTTATCACCAAAATTCATTTTTTTACTTGTTTGACCCGTTTGGTTCGTGTTAGCAAGTGTTTATTACCAAAAATTCATTTTTTACTTGTTTGACCCGTTTGATTCGCGTCAGCAAGTCTTATTTTGAAAGTTTATTGGTTTTTCACAAAAAAACTCATTTTTACTTGTTCGAACCATTCGGTTCGCGTCAAAAAGTCATATTTTGAAAGTTTATTGATATATCACCAAAACTCATTTTTACTTGTTTGACCCATTCGGTTCGCGTCAGAAAGTCCTATTTTGAAAGTTTATTGGTTTATCACCAAAAACTCACTTTTACTTGTTCGACCTAATTCGGTTTGCGTCAGAGACGTCATATTTTGAAAGTTTCTTGGGTTATCACCAAAAACTCATTTTTACTTGTTCGACCCATTCGGTTTGCGTTAGAAAGTCATATTTTGAAAGTTTATTGGCTTATCATCAGAAACTTATTTTTACTTGTTTGACCCATTCGGTTCACATCAGAAAGTTGGTTTATCACCAAAAACTCATTTTTACTTGTTCGACCCATTCGGTTCGCGTCAGAAAATCATATTTTGAAAGTTTATTGGTTTATCACCAAAAACTTATATTTATTTGTTCGACCCATTCGGTTCGCATCACAAGTCATATTTTGAAAGTTTATTGGTTTATCACCAAAAATGCATTTTTACTTGTTCGACCCATTCGGTTCGCGTCAGAAAGTTATATTTTGAAAGTTTATTGGTTTATCACCAAAAACTTATTTTTACTTGTTCGACCCATTCGGTTCGCATCACAAGTCATATTTTGAAAGTTTATTGGTTTATCACCAAAAACTTTTTTTTTTACTTGCTCGACCCATTCGATTAATTCATTATGTTAATCACCTAAATGTGATTACTTGCCATTTTGCTCGTTTGACCCGTTATGGTTTACATCATAGGGTATCGGCTTTAACAAATCATTGGTTTTAACCGTCTACTTTTCATTTAAAAACAAAGCTTCTAATCTAGGAAGTGTAAGTTTTACTTACTTTGCGTCCGATCATGCTTTCTCGCGTCTTTGACCCGCTTGACCCATTCCTTTCCAAACTCCCACCTAGCTCGTCAAGAGTCATACTATCATATAACATCCACAAGACGGTTAGAGTAGTCATCCTGCATCATGACTATCATACCTTATGGACTTTTATATGATCTTTTTCATCCAAATCTATTATATGTTAGTTTGACTTTTAAAAGTCAAACTGCCATTTGACATATGCAAATGCACCAACAATTTTAACAAATTCATCTAGGAATTTTATCAATCACCTCGTGGGCATCATTTTAGGCTATTATATTAGTTAAGTTCATTAACCAAAATCCCCATATTTCTTTCAACCTTAACAAGTTCATACACTTAATAGCATCAAGTCAACATGACTTCCATTTATCAACACTAATTCATCAATCTATCATATTAGAACTAGTGGTTTTCATCTCTATGTAAGAAAACCCATTTCATCATATATTTGTGCATTCATCTCAACATCTAAACTATACAAGTTCTTCACACAAACCAATGTTGTAGAAGGCACTAGGCGCTAGTCGGGCGGTGAGGTACCGCCTAGGGATTAATCGGGATTAACCGGATTGGACTTTTTAAGTATAATTTTACAAATTTATATATATATAGATAACTTTATACTTTTTATTAATAAATTTACAAGTTTAGGAGATAACTTTATACTTTTTATTAATAAATTTAAAAGTTTAGGAACCATATGTAAACTAGTGAAAGATAGAGGGGGTTAAATGTTAAAATACCTAAACTTAAATGTTAAAATAGGTTTATAACTAAAATTTGGGCTTTAAACCATGGGCCAGGTTTCAAAAATTGGGTTTTTTGGGTCAAAAAACATAGGCCCGATTAGTCAGATTTTGACCGATTTTTACCGATTTTGTCCGACTTTTACAGACTTTGACTGATTTTGACCATAACCGATTTTTTGACCGCCTAGCTTAAATTTAGGCAGTAACCCACTGACTAGCGCCTAGGCGCCGATTAATCGGCCGCCTAGGCCGATTTCTGCAACATTGACACAAACTAGTAAACATGATGTTTATATCACGATTATAACATCAATTTCATCATATCTTCAAAACCCACTTCATGACATGTATGAACATTTGTTCTAATCCTTAAATTACTCATGTATTTTACACATACAAGCATGTATGATGATTATGAACATTCATACATCATTGATTTCATCATGTCATCAAAACACACTTAACATAGAAACTCTTTGTACACAAATTAAACACATACCTTAGGTTTAGATGATGTTAGAAGGCTAAAATCATCAAACATGCAAGGGATTTCACTTGGATTTCATCTTCCATCATTTGATTTTGTGTTTGCTAGGTTGAAGAAGGCTTCCCCTTCTTCTTTTTTTCTCTGGATCGTCCTGCACACACACATGTGTGTGTTTTTTATGTTTTTAATTAATCAAGTTTGATACTTGTTCATTTGTAGCCCTTGCACTTTATTAGTAGCTTTATAATGTTCAAAATCCATCCAACACTTCTAGTAATTACTAATGTTTTAACTAGGTTAGAACATTTCTCGTTATTTTGTTTACGGGTTAACTTTTACCACTAATGGTATTTTACCCGCTAATCCCTGGTTAATTTAGTTTAATTATCAATTCCATTTTTTAGGTGTTACAAAAACCTAATTTAATAAGCATATTAACAAGTTTCTCATTCCACACTCTAGGGGCCTGTTTCAGCCATAAAGAGACTTATTAAACTTACAAACTTTGTTTTCATAATTAGTACCATATATAACAATCCTCAATAAGACCGACACCCTCATAATTTTTCCGACACCCTAATATATTTTAAAATATCCCAATATGTCCCAAAATCCACCCCATACGCGAAAACGGGCCTCAAATATATTAAATAGTATTAAAAATAATTAAAAAACTGAAAATTTAAGTTGAGGCGGGCCGCGTAAGACCCCCGTTAGTTAACGCGGGCCGCGAGAGATCAAGAACGCGGCAACACCCCAGGCCGACACGTGTCATCATCGTGGCAAGTCTAGTCGCTGATCCGGACGAGCTACGCGTTGACCTGGGTTTGACGCGGGCCGCGTAAGCCCTGTCTTTGTTTTACGCAGGCCGCGAGAAAGACAGAATTCAGCACTATATAAGCAGGCCACCGGGTTTCAATCAGAATTCGTCCATCTTTCTTTTCTTTCTCTCAAAACTGAATTATAGGCATAATACGCGGGTATTATACCCCCCTAAATAGCGAAGTTCTGTTCCGTTGTAAGTATTATAACCCTTGGATACGTATTAGATACGCTGCCCGATTGATCTAGGGTTCCGTAACGGCTGTCGTGGTTCTGCCCGACATAGTCGTTGGAATGCCGTCTCGGGGAGGGTATTACTAATGTTAAAATGGGTTATTATACTAACACGTGTGCATTTGTATAAATTATAGATTATCACCAGGAAACCCTTACGGAAAATCTAAGACAGCAATGAAAGTAATCTCCTTTTTGTTAACAGTTTTTACAAAACCTTAACCATTTTACAATGCAATTTAGCAGTGATTGAGTCTTTGTAATTCTTCGATTACTGCCGGTATGTTGGGGTTTTGTATACAAAATGTGGAATACGTTACCATTGGACAATGAGTTAGCCCATGTGTAATATGACCCACAAGTCAGGATTGATAGTACTAAAGGAGTAATTATGTAGATATAAACATTGTAATCGCTCTCAATACTGTTTAAATTAAATTAATGTTTCTTGATTAAACTGAGATTCACTCACCAGTATTTCCCACTGACAAATGTTTTTAAAACGCGTTTCAGGTAACACAATGTGAAAGCCAATTAGAAGCCAGCTGGACAGCACTAAATGCTTGGAAAAGTGGCTATAAAAGTTACCTAAATAAAGAAGGCGTTTTAATTCAAATAAAATGGGATTTATC
>JARYGA010052299.1:0-28900 GCA_030545235.1 Helianthus tuberosus | reverse complement strand
AGTTTTGTTCTAGGCTTTGCAAGCAAAGGTTCAAAAGCTAGGGATACAAAACTCTTGTCGGCACCCGAATCAAAAAGAATAGAAGCAAGTTGGTTGTTAACATAGAACATACCGTTCACCACCTCATTGTCGGCACGCGCTTCATTGGCATTGATGTTGTATGCTCGTCCACGAGCCGGGTTCGCATTAGCCAACTTCGGGCACTTGTTCCTGTAGTGAGTCAAATCTCCGTAATTGTAGCAAGACCCAAGCGGAAAAGGAGGTCGTGCAGGATTTGCTGGCTGTTGGGCAGGGTTTTATGCTGCTTGATTCGGAGCAGGAGGAGAGCGACATGTGTTAGCCAAATGGCCATACCTTCCACAGTTGTTGCAAAGACGACACTGAAGATGTGGTTGATGATGACAATTGCACTTGTTACAAAGAGGTGCAGTACCAACATACTGTTTCTTGGCAGGTGGTTGTGCTTGCTGGGTAGGAGCAGCTTGATTGGTCTGTGCAACAACGGTAAAGTTCTTGGAAGCCTTACGCTTCCTAGATTTCTTCGAGGTTTCAGCTTTCTTTCCCTTCTTCTTCTCTGTATTGTCAGATGGTTTCTTGTCACCCTTGCGGTGGAGTTTACCCTTCTTGACTTAAGACTCAGTCAAGGTCGCAGCTAGCTCAATGGCTTGTCTCACCGTGGTAGGGTTACTGCAGGTGACAATATCCTGAACGGGATCAGGAAGACCATCTATGTACTTCTCAATCGCCTTGTCCAATGGTGTGACCATGGTGGGACACAGCAGGCTCAGTTCTTCGTATCGGTCTGTGTAGGCACGGTGCTCTCCACTATCTTGCTTGAGATCGTGGAATTCGTTTTCCAGTGCCCTCATTTCATGACGAGGACAAAACTCCTTCATCATAAGTGCGTGAAGCTCTTCCCATGTTTGAGCCATTGTCACGTTGGCACCTCTGTCCCTCATCACACCATTCCACCAAGTAAGCACCCTTTTCTGAAACACACTTAACGCAAACTCAACCTTTCACTCATTCGGGCATTGAACGTGACGAAACGTATTTTCGAGACTTTCAAACCACTGTAGGAGCCCAGTTGCTCCTTCTGACCCAGAAAACTGAAGCGGTTTAGCCGAATTGAAAGTCTTAAAGTTGCACGGAACAGGTGCGTTCTTATTGTTGTTTGCTTGGTTTAACTGAGTTACAAGGTTCGGGAGTACAGCAGCAATTTGCTGAGCGATCAAGGCTGCCATTGCGGCGTCTTGAGTTTGATCACGTCGAGGAGGCATCTAAAAGAAAAGGAACACAAGGAAATGTGTGAGATTGACATAAGACAATCAAAAGGAGTATTGGAAAAATCGACAACACAAAAGGAAGGTGGTCATTTGTCCATTACTTAAAACAAACAAACAACACAGTGACTAATCAAAGTGAATAGGTCTACATAATGCATAATGAAGACATGCTTTAGCTTATAAGTGGACACTCACCCCAAGAGTTCCCAGGTAAGAGTGACTGGTCCTATTATGTGGATTTGTACGAACACTCTAGCCTTAGACAGAAAACTCAGGGTACAGGCAACCACCCTTCCAGATTGCACGTGTTCACATTATTAAGACTGAAACTTTGACGAGATTTGAAAACTTTAAAGGCGTAAAGCCTAAAAATAAATCATCTAAGGATAGATGATTGATTTTCAAATGGAATTGAGATTTGTGTACTTGTTTTGGTAATCACCTAAGGATAGGTGATGGTATTGTTTTAAGATCTAAACACAAGGTAACTTGTGTTAGGGTTCTAGAAAGGTTATAGTCTAGGTCAAAATTTTATTAATAACCTAATTCCCTATAAGCATGAGCTCTGATACCAACTCTTCTGTCACACCCCGACCGCGTAAAACAACAAACCGCGGCGGAATCGTCGGGGAGTCGTGTGGCAGAATTATTGTTTCACAACACATGATAATTAAAGTTAAGTTTTACAAGTTTAAATTATTACATTGTCTTAGTTCAAACAAAACACATAACATAAAAGACAATAACTTTCTTGATTTTAGATTGCTAAGGCCCAAGTCGCCCTAAGTGTAGCTTGCTCACATTAAACATTCGCTCCTGAAACATATGTGAAAGTAAATATGTCAGCATAAAAATTCCTGTGAGTAACATAGGTTTAGTGTTGAAGATTCATGACTTTGTATGTTAAAAGAAATGTTTAATGAAAAGTAGTCATGAACCTTATAAAATATTTTCTTTTATAAAATCATATGAAAATCAAATGATATAAAAGAATGATGTATGGTTAAGTAAATAACCAAATGAAAATAATATGTATACAATATGTCATGTCTTGTCTTTGTTGAAGTGGTTTAGATAACGCCATGATATGCAATACAATAAAAGCACTTATATATAGGAAGTACCATCGGCGTATCCACCACTCTTTTATCATATTACACACGTCTCGTTACTTAAATCACTTATTAATAACCATGAAATAATGTCTTGTTTAAATGTCAATGTCCAATGTTAAATGTCATGTGTAAACAATGTCTAATGTCAAGTATAAACCATGTCATGTATGGCGAATAAATAGTATTTACTCAAGCCAAATGCATAATGTCATGTATAAATAAATGTCTTATGTAATCAAATGTCTTGTACAAAACAAAGTCTTTGAGTAAACAAAAGTTTAAAACAAAATTTATGTTTTGAAAGCCATTGCTTTTATCGATATGAACATTTATGTGGTTTGTCTATCGCATACACTCAAGCCTTGAGACTGTCGGATAAACCCTTATCAGGATCAAGGTTTATCAAAAATGTATTCGGATTCTGTCATTCCCCTTCCGAAATTCCTAGAAAGCGGGAACGGGATTTGTCAAGTCCTATAGCGCTATTACATATTACCTAGCGGCGTGATCAATGTTAATGAATGTACTACTAACCCGTTAAACATACCAAATGTTCTTTTCAAGGTAAGCATGTCATGAAAATGTCTTTGTAAAACCATGTAATAGGCATACTAAGTCAATATGCCAAGTAAAATGTCTTTGAAATAATGCATTATATGTACTATGTAACAAAAATGTATAATGTCATGAAAACGAAAAGTAAAATTATGCACATATGCTTCACCCCAAAACATTTGAAAACGTAAAATAGGGGAACTATGTACTCACCTTTGGGTGCGTTTTTAAGTGTTAACACAATTCCTCAAATTGTTTATTCGTCCTAAATTAAATAAGAACGATTTAATAATCAAAAACTCACAAAAATACCTAAGTTTCTCCGATACTTAGAATTTTCACATAACTTCGAGATTTTCTCGAAAAGTTATTATTTTTGATTATGTTGGTGTGAATATATATATATATATATATATATGTATATATATATGCGTTCACATATATATTTTAAGAACTTTGCGACTTGAAAGATTTTATTGGTGACCCTCATCATGTTATAAGCAATATATCTACGATTTGCACGTCGTAATATATATACTTATTGTGACATACAATAAATATCGTAATACACATAATCTTGTCAAGTATTAACATGTCATCATACACATATTATAAAACACATAACACATTGTAACACAAAAAATTTACCCATGAACAACCCATTATAGTGTATGTTGAAAAACACGTATTTTAGCGATTCGGTAACGTTTTTGGGCGCCGGAAGTCACATATGACTAACCAAACACCAAGTAAGCTTAATATAAGTTAACATACTTATTTTTATATCAAAAATAGCAGTTTACTTACTGATCTAAAACAGTTTTATAAAAATCCTTCGAAAAGCCGATTTTTAACCGATTTACCGCATAGTTTTGCATCAAACGTTACCCTAACCATCCCAAATTGTAACGGCTTGATATTTTAACATAACCCATTTTATTTACTGAATAAAATAGTGGTTATACTAATGATAGTGTAGGTCTCACATAAAGCACATAAATCATGCAAATTTCACATATTTTACCACTTTCTAAGCTATATGTACAACATGCAAAGCTATCAAACCTATGACAAAGTTTCATGCCATTATAATATACCAAATAATGTTATTTTTAGTGTTTATAATCTGTTCTAAAACATTTTTGTCATACAATAATTTTTTTATCATTTCTTGAGCTTTAAATCAACATGCATTCTTATGTACAAGTGTTTAAAGCACACTATCATATCATCATCATTTCATATGAATTTAAATGCATCAAACATGTAATTTATTCATGTTTACTTACTGATTTAATTGAACATTCGTCATATCATGCACAAATCATCAAGCACTTGCATTTTAACTATCATTCAAGAACAAGCAACAACTTAAAAATTCTCAAATATGTCTGATAATTTTTTTGGCCATTTACATGTCAAAATACTAACATTATTTCAAATTATAACTCATGATTCAATCACTCCTTTATATCTCTAACATATTTGTACATAATCTTGTTCATGCAAGCAAACATCCTAAACAAGTATTTATCAAAAATCAACTCAAACTCAAATCTCATACACATACATATATATACACGGTTATATATACACACATATATACTACCATTTTATTTTGTATCAAGACCCATTTCTGTTTAGATTTCAAGTTTGTGAAAAATTCCAAGATTCAAGAGAAACTTCCAATCATCAAGAACAACCAAGAATCAAGTGTATGATTTAAACATAAACTTTATACCTTCAAGATTCAAGTGAGCTTTTTTTGATGAGATTTGGATGATATGGAGCTTGAAATCACTTGAAAACACCTTGGAAACTCCTTTGGATCTTCACACCAACTTGAAACTAGCTTGGAATGGAGTTTAATCTTCAAGAACAAGGTTGCAAAATTGGAAATGGGGATGGTGGTGGTGTGTATGGTTATGGGGGAGAGAGAGAGAGAGGAAGATGGAGTGAAGTTGATGAAGTGAAATGATCTTGTAAGATTCAAGCCATACTTATAGTCTTCCACCAATATTTTGGCAACCAAATCAAGCAAAGATCTAAATAAAATAAGAATGAAATCTAGGAGATATGGTGTGATCTTGGTGGGGTCCTTGTGACCGTAAGTTCCAAGGGGGGGGGGGGGGGTAAGTGTAATTTTTGAATGGTAAATTAGATAATAGTTGGAGGTTTAAGTGAAAAGTCTAGTGTTTTAAGTGTATGACACATTATATAGTGTGTTAGGGTGTTCGGGGATCATAACTTGCCAAGAAATAATTAAACAATGTTTCTGGCAATAATTTGGTGTTCCGGGTCCGGTTGTTCGGTTAGATACCGGGTATTTTATCTAGCGTTTAAATCCCGGTTTATGGCGTTTTAAATTATTTTTATTATTCTATAAAAATAAACTCGCCAAAATATTATTGAAATAAATATCAGTTGCCGAGACTGGCTGCGTTGTCCGCGTTTTGCAGTAGAAACACTATGTTACGCAGTAACACGCGGTACGCGCTTAAACTTTGAAAAATAACGTTTTTAAGCGTTTTAATTTATTTTTTAACACGAACATGATTAAAAATAAAATTTTAATCATCACAGAATATTTTTAGGATTTAAATATTATCCAGGCGGTCACTAACGTTCGTTACGCAGTTTTGTCGCAAATAGTTCTAAAGTTTGAATAAACATGTTTTTGCCATACCGAATCCTTCGAAACTTATTTCTAAGTTATGTAAAGGGTATTTAGGGTATGTTTGGCTTATGTCACAGTTCCGGTGTGTACGTCGCGTTAAACTGATTATGTTTACATAACGGTTTATCATTTCACTTCCAGAACATGTTTGAGAGTTCGGAACTGAACAATGATTGAAAACGTACTAATGTCACAAGTAATTAAAAAAATATTGAAATTAAAACACCATATTTCATTAAATATAAAGTTGTTCGGAACAGTACAAGGATTAAAATTACATAGATGTCACAGTTCGTTTGTTAAAGTGGCTTTTGTGGATGTTGGGGATATAGATCGATGCCGTGTGAGTGGGGTTTTCGCTTTGGTCTTCATCTTTATCTTCATCCCACTTTAGTGTTATCGATCTCCTCTCCTCATTCAAGCCTTTTTCAAGAACAAAGAACACAAAATGACATATAACTGTCATCAGCCTCTTTTTCTTGAAGATTTGTCCATCTCATGCAGCAAAATCTTACTGAGTTACTCCCCTCGCCTTACAATTCATTCAGTGAAATTTCACGCAGAACAATACTGAATATCCAAGAAAGGATGTTTGCCATCTTTGATTTTTTTTAACTCTTTTGGCGTTTTACAGTGAGTGGTATTTAGGAACCATGGCGTTGTTTTTTTGGTGTGATCAAATGGAAGTTGCTGAGAGGTTTCTTTTTATAAGATGTCTTTGGCGCGTAGTTTAGGCGGGATATTATTATAATAAAGTATTCGTCGTTTTAGGTACTGTTTGTAATTGCTGTTTTGCTAAGCTTTATCTGTTAAGTCTGTAACACGTCCCATTTTTCAAGTTTGACGTTTTATATTTTAATGTCGTTTTTGTAGGCCAAGATGATAAAATACATTATGTAAAACACAAAGAAAACTACGTGGGAAAAATATTTTTTATTATTTTGGCGTTTAGTATTTAGGTAGTGTTTTATATTTAATGGCGTTTTTTTTTTGTAAAAAACGATGTTTTACCATTTTTGCCCTTAATGAAGCACGTCCCAAGTAATAAATTTGATGTTATTTTCAAAAACGCCACCGCGCCAATCTAGTCCATAGATTGCTTTGATTTGACGATCCATAAGCGTTCTCACTGTTCTTACACTTTTCACCGTTTTCCCTAAATCCTGACATATATACCTGGACTTCAACTGAATTTTAATATGTCAAGGTGTACAGTATCATCTGCAAATCGTTTGTCAGTTTTTCCCAAAGTAGAATCTTTCCTACAACATAAAGTGTGTTAGGATTTGCTGAACAATTAGTATTATGCAGTAAATAAGAATATCAGTTATAACACTATAGATAAATCCCACAATCGTGCTTGTTTATGTTAATTTGTTAACATTTTAAACGGAGATAAACAAAGAAATTCTCGAGCTGGCTGCTGCAACAGGGTTGTAGGTAATAACCTGGCATCCTCCACAGCGGCCACGCCTAATTCTTGGCACCCAATACCGGGGTGTGCATATACATACAATGAACCTGATGCACCCAATTTTGCCAGAAAAAGTAACATCCAGTCCCGGTCTTATCCAATAAAGATCAAGAAACGGATCAAATAAGAACTTACCATAACTGGTCCTCCATATGAACATAATATCGAAAGCTACCAAAACCGAGTACCGGCTAACTATTTATTGAACACTGCAAAATATGAGCAAAGTCAAAGATGTTCTTTCAAAATTTTTGATCATGCGAGTTATTTTAGATTTTGGTCTGTCCTGGACACGTAGATATTACTGCTTGAAATCTATACAGCATAAAACGAATAATAATTTGAAAAAATAAATCTTTAAACTCATAAAAATAAGTAAAACTAAACTATGACAAGAAAGATCAAGATGTTTAAAATTTAAAGTGTTAAAATAGTAACAATTACATATGAAAATGAAAACTAATCAAACATTTAAAATCTAATAGCAAGAATTAAGAAATTTTAACTTTAACTCCATCGAGTACTGAACTTCTCGGTGTATATCCTTGAGCTTTGTCATGAACTGCAAGTCTCTATCACCACATTCTATGTTACTCGCAACACACAAGTCACGAATTGCAGTGGTTGGCATCACCCTCAAGTTTCTGGAGCCCTGGCCTCTTGTGAGCAGACCAAGTTGCAATCCATCAAAACACCTCTTCAACTCTTGAAGAGTAGCCTTATCTGCATAGACTTCCTCTTCATTTAGTTTAATAAATCACTGCTTCAAATCATCAGATTGTATAGAAGTTGATGCCATTGTTATTATTGAAATGATAAAGTAAATGAATCAGTGTATGATGCAAAACCATTGGATTAACAATGGTATTATACAGAGAAATAAAAATTAAATATCTAACAGCCCAAAAGTCCGAATTAAATGCAAGTGTTAAATAAAAATTTATATTTAAAATCCGTGTACATTTAATGATTTAGGAGGAAAATACGTGTACATTTAATGATTTAGGAGGGAAATTATTATAATACACATAAAGATACTTTCAAAAATGAGTTTTCATAGGAAAGTAAATAAAATTAAATATCTAGAAACCCAAAGGCCGAAATTTAAAGCTTCAAAAATAGGTTATCATAATTAGGAATCGTCTCTTCATTTACCATATCACCCCTTGTAAACACTATAAAAAGGGAATGATTAGTTTAATTGAAAACATCAACAAATTACTTTTAAAAAACTGTTCATCCAAAAACAAACCGTCCAAAAACACGACCAATATTCTAAATGGCAAACTAAAGTTTTTACCACTTGGAAGATACTAACGTTGTTAAAAAGCGATTTTCAAGATGGTCACTTGAAGAACAGAGAACATACGAAGAACTCAACAGAAATGTTGGTGTCCTGAGTGGAAATTATTATAAGCAAACCTGGAGTAGTATTGCATTGCTTGATGAAGTTGTCGATTCTACTCCATCAGAGTTCAAGGATAAGACAGAAGAATTCATCACACAACTGTTGAAACAACACCAGAAGATTTGTGACATGTTAGTTGATTTGCAAAATAAAAGAAGAGATGAAATTGCATGGAAGAAGGCGAAAGTCTTAGAAATCCTGGAAAGTGTTCAATGGAGGGTGTAATGTTTTGATATTTTTCAAAATCTAAGTTTTGTAATACTATTTAATATCGAATGAACAAAATTCAAACTTTCTTTTTTGTTGTTTATCATTATCAGTGCTCAGAATCACATTTTTTTATTGGTTTTACACACAAACAAATGGTATAAACAACATCAAATTCTTAGTAACACATATTAGACACAATGGAATTTTTCTTGAAAAGACGATTCTTACCAACAGTAACGCTGTTAAATTTTCTTCCTCCTCCAAACAGTCCCAAAATTCAAGTCACCTGCAAAAATTTGTAAATCTTTTTTAATGATAATGAATACAATATATTCAGAAGGCTGAAAATCTCAAACGAAACTGATATGGTTGGTCAAACACTTACTTCAGAAAAGCATACATCTAAAGTTTGGATGGAAGGTGACGTGGTGCGAGTGTGTGTATAATTTTTAGATATATTTTAAGTACTTTTCACTCGTTATTCAAGCTTTAAATTTATAAAACACGATATAAAACTATCACTCTCTACAACACGCTAGGGGAAGTGCACCCATCGTTGGCGTAGTATAGTGATGGTAAGATACCGAGATCGTCCAAGGACATAAGAGCTTTTAATACCGGAATATCGTCGACGTCTAATCTAATCAAATTTTGAGAAACGGTTTTTAATAAGTAAAATAAATAAATAAAAGAAACAAATAAACAAGATAGAATCATTTGGTTCCGATTCATCAAATATGTATCCTTTGATGATTTCCGCACTTTGGGTTTTTTAAAAGATTATCTTAGTTATAGTGGCATGTCCGTCTTTTGGAGGCAACGCTACCTTCAGCCATATTGGTCTGAGTCAGCATGGATACAGTCCCGCAAGGCCGGAATATTGAAAGATAATTAAGTAAGTTATTAATGCAAAATGCGGCATGTCCCTCTTTTGGAGGCAACGCTACCCTCGGCCATATTGGTCTGAGTCAGCAGAGATACAGTCCCGCAAGGCCGGTTTAAAGTTTTATTAGTAGTTTATTTATAAGGGATTCAAGCTGTTCTTACTTCCCTCGATTTGATGCTATCTGCCCCAAAGGAAGTCCTAATAAGCATGAATTAAGTCCTTGTAGGATCTATACATTGAACAAGGCAAGAACTTTACCCAAACCACCCTTCTAACCCCCTTCCAGGCAGTTAACGCGCTTTTTATAGGCCGTAAAGACACGAATGAGTGAATCAACAAAACATGAAGAGATGATAGAATAAAGTTCACTTTCAGCATAAAAAACTAGTTATTAAAGTCATTAATACATACCCAATTAAAAAGTTAAACAAAGCTTGGAAATCAAAAGTAATACATAAATAACTTGTCTTCACCAAGTGATGTAAGAGATTATCCAAGCATGGCCTTTGTTTCACAAAAACTCTTATGATCAATCTTGGATCCTAAGACTACTACACACACTCTAAAGATGGATGATGGATGAATGTGGTGGATGATGGTGGTATTGTGGTGGTGGAATGGTGTCAAGTGTGAGAGAAGTAGTTTACCAATGGATGAGTTGCAAGTGAACCAAACACACCTATTTATAGCTGAAAACAGACAACTCACATGGCCCCGTGCCCGCTGGGCACGACCCCGTATCATCCTTCTTCTTTGTCTTCATTTAATGCACTTGTCAGTCCGGATGCTTGCACGGCCCTGTGGCCATTGTACTTGTTGTACTATCCAAGATTTGCGAATCTAGGAGCTGACCACGGCCCGTGTCCATGGGACACAACTCCGTGTCTCTTGTCTGCTTCTGTTTGTCTTCTTCTGTCTAGAATCTTGAGTGGGGCAGGACCCTATGCCCGGCAGGCACGACCCGTGCTTGTCTTCTAATTCCTTGTTTTTGTTCTTAGGGTGAAGCTTGGAGGGTTCGTGATGTGTTGCAAAACACACTCATTTATCTATGTATTTTGTATATCGTTTCGATAGGTTTTTTTAGTTGTTTTTTTGTTATTTTAGGTTTGTATTTTATTAGGTTGTGTTTTGATAGGTTGTGAAAGAATATAAACTTAAATTGTTTATTATATTTATAAAAATATGTAAATGTGATGAAGCTTTCAATTTGAAAAAAAAATCAAGGTTACATTAATTATATGTAGTTAATGATTTGAATTAATTGTTGGTGAAATTAATTAAGTCTTTTGCTAGAAATATTAAATAGAGATGAAGGAGATTGTCGTGTGATCCCAAAATGTCATAATTGTCAATAAATGTTTTCTTGAAACTAAATTAATTTGGGAGAAATTTATATAGTTTTTTTTTAATTACACACAGGGACAAGAAGCCACAAATGGGTGGCAAACTTGTATTAAATGGGCTCTATATTAAAAGAAACATTAATGGGCTGAATTAATAAAATAGTTATGTTGGATTAGTGAGTGAGTTTGGGCTGTAAGGCTACATGGTATGGTGCTCATCCTCCCTTGGAAGATGATCCGCCACATAGGCGCCACATCATAGTCCTCCCAAGGATGGTCCTTCCCCTAAATTTAGTGGAAATGGGAGGATGATCCTACCCCACCACTTTTTATTTTTTATTTTTTTAATCTTCCACATTTTTTAACATTTAACAAATAAATTAAGAAAATATTTTCATTAATATTAAAAAACATTAGATATACTTAAAAAAAACATAAACTAAAAAAAAAGATAAACTTAAAAAAAATCTTAATATATTAAAAAAAGCTACTAGTGTTCGTCCTGCATGTATCGCAGTGTAAAAAAATCCTAATATATTAAAAAAGCTACTAATTTTTGTAAATTAGTGAAACCCCTTTGCCCCCTAGCGTCGTATCGCAGTGTAAAATCCGAATTAGACTGGGCCATGTCGCCTGCGATACGTAAAAAAAGTCGACGACTCATGCAGAACCGACGTCGAAACATCTCGTCTGTGTACACGGGTTCGTTGGCAAAATAATCGACTACTAGTTTATCGTGGGCGGCTATATATTTAAAACGAAAAATCTTTGAAATTAATTATAAAATACATTTTCAAATATATATAAAACATATGGAAAAAATAGTAAAGTACCTTCTTGGTCTCGGTTTAATTTTGCTCGTCTAGTTAGCCGTTGGGACGACGCTTCATCACCTGCCATGAAGACCTGAGCCGCGTTCATAATCAAGTTTTGCATAAATGCGTCATTATCTTCCGAAGATGATGAATACCATGTAGACGAAGAAGATGAAGAAATGGAAGAAATGGAAGAAGGTGAAGCCATGGTAATTTTTGAGAGAAAGATGGCTGGTAGTGGGTAAAAAATGGTATAAAAATGTTGAGTTTTTATAAAAAGGGAAGAAAGTTTATAAAATGTGAGAGAGATATGAGATTGTAGTGGGTGAAAAGGTGTGAAAAATGGTGTAAACGTGGTGAGTATTTATAAATTTTGGAGTGAATTGGGTATAATTTTAAAAAGTAGCCGTTGATTTTAATAAATGAAAATTTAATTTGAATTTTTTTTATTTGAACGGCCATAAATCTCAATCTCGGTCCCCACAAGTTTTTGTCCTTTACTGGCCCGTCTCCAACGTCTTCCTCTCGACGGTGAGGACGAAAACGATCCGGGCGGCACGGTGTTGGGCCCGTCGCCGGTCCTGGACGGAGGGGGGACGTCCCCCATACCGCATAGCCTAACATATCTATTGGGATTCAAGTCAAAAGTGATGTAGTTGGGAATTAAAAGAAGAAGATATAATATTGGAGAGGAGGGACACGTGCATGAATAAAAAGAAAATAAAATGGGTTGTGAAGGTATGTCGGCTAGGGGTGTTCAAAACCGGATATCCAAAAATTAAGATATCCGAAAATTTCGGATACTAAATTTCACTATCCGAATCCGTATCCGAAATTTCGGATTTCCGAAATTCGGACGATCGGATAGTGAATCGAATATCCGATTTTTATTTTTTTATTTTTATTTTTATATATAGAACCGGATATTTAGGATAGTTTCGGATATCCGAATATAAGTGTTCGGATATTTTTCGGATATTTCGGATATTTTCGGATATTTCGGATATTTTTCAGATACTTTTCGGATATTTTCGGATATTAGGATATCCGAAAAATAAAAATTAAATTTTCGGATATTTTTTAAAATCACTATTCGAATCCGAATCCGAAAATTCGGATATCCGAATTTCGGTCAGATATTTCGGATTCGGATAATTCGAATCGGATTTTCGGATACGGATAGTTTTGAGCACCCCTAATATCGGCCCAGCAGATTTCGTGAATTAGTGGGGGTTGTGCCTTTGAAAGAATTATTTATACATACATAACATCAACATCAGCCGCACATAATAATACTGGGGGACGCACATATATACAAAAAAAGGTGTGGACGAATTAGAAGAGCATAAGCAGAATTAGTTCGCAGAGGATCAAGAAGGCTGTGCCATATTATAGCTATTATTATTGAAGGCTGCGATCAAGAAAAAAGAGAAAGAATACGGTTCGAGACTTAAAGCCGCGATCAAGATTAAAGTCCGGGTTTGCAATTTATTAGTGTTCAGTTTTAATAACTTTGTTTTTTTAACTTGATACTATGGATTGTTTATTAATTCAGACTTTTTCTTTTTAGTGGTTATGTTTCTTGGCTAATCTTTTATGCTACTTAGGCCTAGATGAAATATGATTTAATGTTTTGACTATTCGGTTTTGACTAATGATTAAATTTAGATGATTTACATATTCCTGTTTTGTGATTGTTTATGAATTTGTATGCTTGTCTTGGTTGTGATTGGTTGTTTGGTTAGGTGATCTTGTTAGTCTGGTCTGGAACTATTTAGATCATTCTAGTTTCGTTAATCTGTTAGGTTTTCGGTCTAGAGCTTGAGATTAGAGATAATTCAAGTTTAACTAAATTAATTAAAATCAACTGAGTATAGTGTGCATCCTTTTCTGGCAACTCTAGCGACGAGTCAGGATTGCTAGGTGATTAGCTAGGCGTTGTTTGGTAGTTTGGGTGACCGATAGCTCGGATCTGGCTACTTATTCACGTTTAGGGTTTCCTAGGTTTTCAATTATTTTACAGGTTTAGCTTCATGACCGGAGGATTTTAGCACCATAGTTGTTTTTAATCTAACAGTCATGGGATTCGGTGTCGATAGCTCGAGTCGTTTCCAATTTAGCACTTCATCACTTTGTTCCATCTTCTATTTTGATTGATCATCCTTAGCGGGAGGTTTTCTGGGTAGATTCGGAGCTTTAGCCATTGGTCAGGACTAGAGGTCATGGGTTGGTCATAGGGATTCGAAGCCTGGGTAGTTCTTTCTCATCATTGTCTGCTTCCCGTCGCTTCACCATCTTGCTTGCTTTCTCTGTTCTTTTGTTTACTCGCTTTAGTAGAATTAGAAAAATCCCAGAAACCCAAATTAAACCAATTAAGTAATTAGTTTAGTCAGAGTCTAGTTTAGCATCGCTAGTGTCTCGTGGGTTCGATACTCGGACTTCATTAGGCTTTACTACGTACGATAGGTACACTTGCCGGTGAGTGGTCTAGCATTTAGAGAGTCTTAGTTTATAAATTTAAAACTAGAGTGTCTAGATTATGTTAGTTTTTATAGACCGTATTCTGAACATCAGTTCGTATAGTGTATCAACTTCCCTTCTTTTGTATTCATGCTAGATTTTGCTGTTAATTTGTTCCTTTTGTTCATTTAAGCTCTTTTAATCCTGAAAATCGAAAGTATACAAAGAAACACATTTTTTCCAACATTAATACTAAAAAGGGTTGATTTTATACCTTATTTGATATAATTTATATGTTGCATTTGGCGCATATCAGAAGGTATGTTGAGTTTTTTTAACTAGTCTTGTCTCTCCTCTCCCTGGATATATATCCCACACACGCCTCTAATTCACACACTGGTACGACTCTGGTGAAACATCACCGTATACACATTTATAAAAAAATGGATGTTAACCTGCAACTTGATAAGATTCATATGCTCAGAAGGTGTAAATGAAGGGGATAATCATGGCTGCGTTTGAGGTTGCAAGTGAACATCCACTGTCTCTCAAACACGCCACGCCACGATTACATCCTAAACTCAGTTTACACTTTACACCCACAAAATCATCACCGCCTAACTTAGTAACCCAAACACCAAATAATGGTTGCATAACATCGATATGATTAGACCAACAACGATATTCAACTAAGAAAAAAAAAACAGTAAGTACATCACCATACTCCACTAAATCAATGTAAGCACATTTATAAGAAATTGGATGTTCACCTGCAACTTGCATAGATTCATAGGCTCAAAGGGTGTAAATGAAGGGGATAATCATGGTTGCATTGGAGGTTGCGGGCGAACATCCACCGTCTCTCAAACACGCCATGCCACGATTACATCCTCAACTCGGTTTACACTTTACACCCACAAAACCATCATCGCCTAACTTAGTAACCCAAACGCCAAACAATAGGTTCATAGCATCGATGTTATTAAACCCACAACGATATTCAACTAAGACCAAAAAAACAGTAAGTACATCACCATACTCCACTAAATCATTGTATGCACATTTATAAGAAATTGGATGTTCACCTGCAATTTGCATAGATTCATAGGCTCAGAGGGTGTAAATGAAGGGGATAATCATGTGTAACACCCCCAAAACGGGTTTGTTAATCAAGCGACGTTAATATTAATGAATGGGTAAATACCGTCAGTGGAAAAAAAATTAGCCCGGTAAATATTAGGATTTAAATAAATAAACCTAATATTAATAAAAAGAGAATAAAATCTTTTGAAGAAATAAAATTCGTAAGAGGCCCGGGTTAACGGGACTTAAAAAAATAAAACGGTTATGAATTCCCCGAACCCACTAAGTAACTAGGAATATCAACCTAGTTAGTTAAGTGATGCTAAAAACAATAAAGGAAACATGATATGGTTAAACTTTTTATAACATTGGAAAATGGAAGGACTAAAATGGACAACTTTGAATGTAGATATTAATAAAGAAAATTTACACCAAAAACACACACAAGTGTGTGTTTCTGGTCGACATATTCACAGAGAAAAAGGGGGTTCTCCTTCTTGAACCCTAACTCATAATTTCCATCAAATTCCAAGGGGAAAACGGATTAGGATCGAAACCAAGCTGAATTCGTGATCAACCAAGCTAAGGGGATCACAAGGTATGTTGAATTTTGATGTTTGGTGATATTTTAAGTTTGTGATAAACATGCATGAAAGAAATTCTTGTATGAATGTTGAATGTTTTAGTGAAATTGATGTGAGTATAAGTCTAGGAACAAACCCTAGATGCAAACTTGTTGAATTTATGCCATAAACTAGTGATTAGTTAACTAATCAAGTATGAGCTAAGTAGGTCTTATATCAATACGATGAACACGTGAAATCGAGTCTTGAAATCGTGAAAGTTGATGTTATAATTCAAGTTCTTGATGTCGTTCATGTACACTAGACATAGGGGCTTGATTTTGATGCAAAAAATTAGTGACATATGTGTGTTTGTAATGATATGTTGATAAAATTGGGGTAAGGTGTTCAAGAGATAGGGTAGAGACTAATCTTGAATGCGAAACCCACCAAGTTTTCGATGAAATGCTTAAATAAATATGGTGCAGACCTGAATTTTGAAAATTCATAATAAATCACATAAAATTGTATGGGTGTGTACTTTATATGCCTAGAAAGGTCTCTGAGTAATCTGTATTTCGTTAGTTAACATGATGACTTGGTTCAGATGTTAAATGGGTCAAAAACGTCGAATTCAGTGGCTATTTCGAAAAGACAGCATGCTGTATGGGCTAAAAATAAGCTGCTATTCTGATTTTGTAAAAATCATATAAATCATAGAAACATCATATATACCTGGAAAGGTATTTGAGAGTTCTACGATCCATCGTCGAACATGTTTATCTAGTTCAGAATTTAAATGGGTCAAAATGGTCATTTACAGCAGCTAAATAGAAAATCGCTGCACATTAATAATGTTCTTATTAACCAAGAAAAAAGGCATAGGATTGTATATACTTGCTTTGTAACATCCCTATTTTTACCATAGGTTTGGTTAAATTTATTAACCACTAGTAAATAGTAACTAGTTTACTTTTAATATAAATATTCAACCCAAATAGTTTTAAACACTATTTTATATATAGTTGGTTGAAATATTATTGGCCTGTATATGAGTGACCTTTCTAATAAAAGTCTATAAAAACTTATATTATTAGACAGGTATATTACGGGTAAGTCGATTGTTAAAAATATGAAGTACCTAAACGGCCCAGGAACCGTTTACTAATCAAACTATAAAAATACTGTGTATTTTGAACCTACTCTATTTTTAATGAAACTTAGACCCAAAAGTAGACAAAAATATTCTCGTTCTGATGATATAATTATTATTTTATAAAACGTTGTATTTTAGAAGTTATAAGCACCAAATAACTGAAGCAGTTGAATTAATTATAATATATAAAATAATAAAATAATATTAAACATATAAATATCTTATATGTAAACGTAGCTTTCAAGAAAGGAAAATAATAATATAATACCAATAATTTTAACAAACATCATATATGATATGTATGCATTAATTATAAACAGGTACGTGTCCTCAAAAGAACCTTGCACCCTTAGAATATTGAACATGTATCAATTTGGTAAATTCATAATAAATAAAAGATGTACGTGGCGCATCATCAGGAAAGTTGTGCTTAGATTCAAAAGCCAACATATTGAGTATAAATAGAGACCATAAGCTATTCATTTGATTCAGACTTCTTTCCTAACGTCTCTCTCTAGAATTATATTCTTTTAATTTTATTTTCACTCTATAATAATAATAAGGCTCTGCCTTGTTTTAAATGTTTTAACTCCCGATCACCGCTACCATTTCCAATTGATCTGAGCCTCATAACATATGTCAGGGCTCTGCCCGACTAAGTTATTGGGGTTCTGTCTCGGGACATCGGGATAAGGTTGAATTAGGGGTACTATATTTAAAAATATATTTTTATTATAGTCCAAAAGTTATACCCAAAATTTATACCAGGAGGCTTTCTAGTTGAACCCTAAAGTTACAAAGTGAGTCCATTTTCTTTTCTCACTATTTTATTCCCTTTTTCTTTGTAATATAATTATATTCAAAAATGTCCCAAACCATAACAACTCTCACCAAAACTATTATATTATTATTATTATTATTATTATTATTATTATTATTATTATTTATATTTTGTCTAAAAAGAAACCCTAGTTGAGACCCTCAAATAATCCTGCATAAACCCTAAAATTTTCATAACAATCAGAATCAGGATCAGGGCCCCTAAAACTCAGAGGAGGCATTTCCTATTCGATATTATCTACACAATTCGTTGTCTAAACATAATTTTATGAAAACGTCGACTCACCAGGGCTATGCAAGTGACCAGGCTACCATAGGCTAGGGGGGTGTGCCCCGCGACACGCGACAGGGACCGAGGATCCCTTCGCGACACGCGGGCGGGTCCAATTTCGGGTATAAATAGGGAGGCTTGGGACTTGAACAGTTCGCTTGTTTCGACGTCAAAATTCGATTCAGGCACTGAGATATCATCCAAATACTACAGTAACACACACGATCACGAAACGCTGCTACGATACAGGGTATTAACTCGATCGCTACTACGATTCAATGTCCGATAGATTTAAACTATCCGACCGGATGTTTAAGCGCTATCCTTTGTCATTAGTCGTGATTCCGACAGGATGTTTGAGTACCACCCGAACTCGGGGAATACTCTGTCATTCGTTGTGAATCCGATGGATGTTTAAGTGATTGCACTTTGTCATTCGTTGTGAGGGTTTTAATCTCGTGAGTTACCGTAAATGCTGTATTAGTTACTTACCTAGTTCGTGTGCATTAGGTTACAAGGCTAAATCCATAGGCTAAGCTCTGTCTGTATACATCTGCAATATATCAAGGATTATCTATAGACTAAACTTTGGCCGTATGAATCTGCATGCTTATAATGTGAGTCATTCTCTTTTTATCAAATTTGTTTACAAAAGCATGTTTATTTTCAAAGTTATAATTACAGTGATTAAGTTTATGTAATCACCAAATTACAGCCGGTATGTGGGGTATTGTGCACATTACTGCTGTATTATTACTTTAGGTGGGCGAGCCTAAAATTTGTGATATACGTCACTATTGGGTGACAGGACCCAATAGTCATATAACGTCATCATTGGGGCAGCCAATGGTGATATGACCATAGTCACAGATCCGGTCGAGTGACAAATACCGTGGGTAGTTGGTTGATATCAGAAACATTGTAATCTCTCTTAATACTGTAAATTATAACAAACGTGTCGTTTTAGTAAATAGAATGATTCACTCAGTATTTCCCGCTGACAAAACCTTTTTAAAACGCGTTTCAGGTAATTACAGTAGATTGGAGTAAAAGAGGGATACAGCACTGAAAGGCTTCAAGAAGTGGCTTATTTTATTAATTAAATCAAATTAAGAAATATTGTTTTATGTAAATTGGGTTTATCCCTTATTAAAGCTACCATTGTAAAACATGGGTTTATCCCATCTATTAAATAAATAAAATCCGGTGTTTTCTAAACTCTGATATTTTTCCTAACTCACGGTCCTGATGAAATTTCCGCTGCAATATTTTTCAAAATAATCACCGGTACCACTTGGCTGTTCGCGGCTCCCGATTCCGTCCAGGGTGGGTCGGGGGTCGTGACATGCTTTAGGCATGAAGTATTGATTGTAGGGAACAATAGCACTTTATGTGACATGCTTAAAGTGTTTAAAATCACTTACTAACTAGTTTGTATGAGTAACTTCACTAACGGGTCAAACGGTTAGTGAACGGAAAGAATTATGGTATAAACCTAGTTGTTGAAAACGGGTCTATACGTTGACCCGAGCCAGGTACGCGTAAATAAGTTTATAGTTAAAAATGCGATTTTGGTCAAATAATTAGTGAAAGTCGTTCGTCGTAAAATGAGTGACTAAAAAAAAATTTGACCAAAAAGCCTTTGATGGGTAAACCGGATAAACGACCCTTAGAGGTTGTTTAGGAACTTGTATTATGATTTTGTAACCCTTAGATACGTATAAAAGTTATAGGCATAAACTTTTGTAGTTCAAATGCCTAAAAATGGGTCATTAGCGTAAAATGACTAACCGAAGGGTAAAACTTAGGATAATGGGTTCTATATGTTAAATCCACCACAATAATAGTGGTGGCGGAATATAAGTAGTTATTAAAATATGGGAATGCGAAGTGTGAAATGTGAGGAGCGAGTTAGATGCTTAAATGCATAAAAATCCTCTAAACGGGTCAAAACGGATTACGCGCATATCTTGGATATTTGTCGCGTAATTCACAAAAGTTCCGAATCCGAGATAAAGATTTTGGGTCAAACACATTGGAGTATGATTTATGATAATTTAGAAACAAGTTGTGATTTTGAACATGAACGGGTCAAAAAGTTAAAGAATTGAATTTAAAGCCGTGGGATTAAATATAGTAAATCATAAATTTGGATGTCGGATTTTAACTCCATGAGATGGAGAATCTAATTACGATCGCATAGGAAAAAGAATCGTGTAAAACGGATTTGTAAATTGAAAGTTATGCACATTTTTGTGCATATTAAATTAGTAAAAAAATGGAGCTGGTTAGATGCAGCCAAATGAAACAAACCTTCTGTCGAAACATGTCCGTCGCGCCCCGCGACGGAGAAGACAGAAGTTGTCGCGCCCCGCCATGGGCTGTGGCGCCCCGCGAAGGCCGAGACCAAACCTGTCGCGGCCCGCGACAGGCTTTAGAGCTGGCAATTTTTATAAATTTTGTTATTTCGAAATTCGGACTTGTTTAAACTTGTTATTTAACTATCAAAACTAACTTTTGAGTTGGTTTTGATCATAGGTGAATATCAGGAATACCCAGATGAAGATCAAGCGACGTACAAGAACCGAACACATGAAAAAGAAGCTTCCGCACGTTGCCTCGTCGTTATTTTAAAACGACGAACTCTATTACATTATGTTGTATTATTTTTAAATTTCTAAAAGTTTTAATTTACCCGTATTTTTCAACGCATATGTAATAATAATTACATGTTTATTTTCGTAAACTATGCGAAAACCGTTAAATAATAGTAAGGGTCTTACAAGTTGGTAATCAGAGCTCATGGTTAAAGAGTAAACTGTGTTCGGTTCGAGGCTCGATCACAAATCCGGTAAGTATATGTATATTAATAGTTTAGTATGACTAAGGTGTTGTGAACAACACATAGGGTTATCGTGTAATACATATTATCCGGATTAAATCGATTAGGGATTGATATAGTCAACAAAATTACGTGTGTTGACACGTATAGTGGAAAAGCCTTGTATTATAACACGGGCGTTCATTAAAGTCAAAATTACTAATTTTTATAATGTTTTAGTTGAAGGACACTCGCATCCGAAGATAGCGGGAGTTTAACAAATTGCAGATCTGACGAAGGAATGGTCCAAAGTATGACGAGTAGAGCATGCTTAAAAAGGACCTAAACCACCCAACGATCGCGAACATGATTAATGGCATGGAAAGCCCGTTAGGGCAAGCATTACTAGGTGCACGTTTTAAATTAATTTCACAAATAGTAATATGCAACAAATACTTAGAGAATAACGGCTGCATATATAGGATAAAACTTGGAAAACCTGAATAGGATATCTATTCAGGATCATGTTCCCAAGAGAAATTAAATAGAAACATGTGTTATTCACGATGATGAATAACAAGACAATAACAAGATTAGTTCATACGGAAACTTGGACGGGAATAATTATCCAAGTGAATAATTCTCAATATAATACTATTGAGGAAACTAGCGATCACATTAACGAATGTGATTATTTAATAGTTTGATAAAAAAGGAAAACATTTTATATATTCAAGAATGAAACGGGTAAAACTAGTAATTGTTAAATAGCAAATGAATAAAGTTTTGCCAATTTAAATCAGTGACATAGAAAGATTAGAGGCGTTACTTACATGGGGTGTAATGTGAAAATTATAAAAAGGTCATGTGTGTCATGTGTTGATCGCCTACTCTAGCCAAGTAAGTAATGAACACATGATAACATGAATTCTTATGATGGACACATTTACATCCGATGTAGTGAGGACGGGGTGAATGGGATGAACAAAAAAGCTACCCAAATGAATCAAATAAGTAAGATGTTTGATAATAAACGTAAACGCAAGCCTGACGACGGAAGCGTATTACGTTAGAATAACGAGCTCGAGAGAAGGGACAAGGATCAAAGTAAATGAAAATACAGACCGACTAATGAAAATGTTAAGGCATAGGGATAAAAGCTTGACTGTTGTAAGTGATGAAATTCACATGGACAAGTCAAACAGAGTAAATAAAGAATAAAGGACTTGATTAAATAAAAGCGATGGATTTCGCTAAGACGACCAAATAAATTAAAACGAAGTCTTAATGCATACCAGAACGGTTGCTTTAATAACGACTTTGGTAAAATACCCGATAGGTGGGTAGGAGTTTGAGTGTATGCGTAAACCAAGAGACGGGACCGCGAAATAGAAAGCCAAAAGACTCGGATTGTGAGTTATGACTAAAGAACGACAAAATTTCGCAAACAGAAAATTTGATAACTACAGAATGAACGGGTTGAATACAAATGAAGTTTGAGATTCATAAGTGATGAAGTTTCACTCGAACAAGTCAAACGAGATAAATAAAGAATAACGTTTAAAAGGATAAGTAAGCGCAAACCGAGTAAACGGGAGCGCAAAATATTAATAAACCAGTGTGATGGGTCAAGAAAAGAATATAAAAGGAAAATGCAAACTAGGCAACGGGAGCGTTAAAAACATTAAGATAAAAGAACCCGGGTAACGGGCTGTAAAGAAATATAAGTATGAACCGGATAACGGTAAGCGAAGAATAAACCGACGCGAAAATGACGTAAGAAGTCATAGAGTCGGAAGGATAATTCGAAAGAAAAAAAATGTAGCCTTAGACTACGGCCAAGGTCAAATGAAATTCAAAAGCAAAAATACATAATTTAAAAAAGGAGGGGTGCCTTGACGCTATGTAAGTATATATACACATATACACTTTAATAAAGAAACGAGTAAAAGATGATCTGTGGAATCATCATAACCTTCGGGATTATAAATAGTGTTAAGGTCTACGGGACCAAAAAGTCCCTTGGGTTACAAATAGAAAGAAATGAACTGTTGAGGTCTCACCTTAAAAAGGTAAAAATGTGAAAATCTAAAGAAATAGCCTACGAGGCTAAGTGAAAGAACCTACGGGTCACTTAGGTAAGGCGTGGAAAACTGGTTACGATTCACCGCGTAAAATAATAACGGAAATGAATAAAACTTTGGACGAAAATTCCTTGATATGAGCAAATGACGTAAGACAAAGAGAAAACATTAAACTAAAATTTAGTTTTTTGTCAAAAGTGTCACACCCCCAAAATCCACCCGCGGAGTAACACCGCTTGGAGGCGTGACATGACCAGGATCAAGCCACCAATCATATTGAACATAAGTAAGATAGTAAAAGTCATACAACAATACGATAGGTGTTTCCATAACCAAATATAAACAAGTGTGTAGCGGAAGCATTTAAAGTAAAACCCAACGTAAGTTTAAGTACAAAATGTCATAATATTAAACAACACATTCACGATCCATGTCCACAACGACCGTGCCTCCCGTGCAAGCTCCAAAAGTACCTAAGGTCCTGCAAGGCATGTAACAGAGAGTCAACAACTAGTTGAGCGAGTTCACAGAAAGTAAATGCGTAATAGTAAGTTCGTATGTAACATGTGGCTCTACTGGGCCGATAGTACATTCTATTGGTGGGGGGGGGCTTCCCACGTTGTATATCCACTAGACTATTCGTAACCATAAGTGTTCTTCACAACCGAGAACAGTAGTACGTACAAGCTTTACGTAGGTTTTACGTAAGTGTCCTTCTGTACCCGAGGACAGTGGTACGCGTGGGGTTTACGTAGGTTTTACGTAAGTGTCCTTCCTGACTCCGGAAGACAGTAGCATGTTATTGTTTACGTAGGTTTTACGTAAGTGTCCTTCCTGACTCCGGAAGACAGTAGCATGTTATTGTTTACGTAGGTTTTACGTAAGTGTCCTTCCTGACTCCGGAAGACAGTAGCATGTTATTGTTTACGTAGGTTTTACGTAAGTGTCCTTCCTGACTCCGGAAGACAGTAGCATGTTATTGTTTACGTAGGTTTTACGTAAGTGTCCTTCCTGACTCCGGAAGACAGTAGCATGTTATTGTTTACGTAGGTTTTACGTAAGTGTCCTTCCTGACTCCGGAAGACAGTAGCATATTCCTGTTTACGTAGGTTTTACGTAAGTGTCCTGCTTAACCCGAGGACCATGGTAGATAGTCTAGTACCGTGTATGTACGCGTAATTGTTCAATTTCATCATTCAACCCATTCCCTATCTCCGGGAACCCCATGCCTTGGTAAAGAGTGTGAACTCACCTTGTTTTGCTCGGTATGCTAAAGTATGTGCTCACGGTTAATCAATCACGTCCTAAGGTATGCACGTATACATAATCAGTTTGTGTTTAAGTTGTTCATGTGTAAGCAGGTAACACGTAATCACAATCATACCAGTCATGTTTAACATTTAACAGCAGTTACATATTCCAGCTAACACTTAACAGAATTAACTCAAGTTCCTGCACAGATCAGCTATTCGGCGAAACACACATGTTGGCGAAACACAGATATTGACGAAACACATAAGTTGGCGAAACACACAGTTGACGAAACACGTTCTGTTTCGTCGTGGTCTTAATTGGCGAAACAGGATTCTAATTCGTCGATGACTCTTGGCGAAACACATTCTGTTTCGCCGAGAGTTCTGTTTCGTCGAACAGTTCAGTTTCGCAGACATCAGTTACAGCAGAGCGAAAAACACATAAACCCTAACAGCCGTAAAACAGCAATTCCTCATCATACAGAAATCGTTCAACACAGAAATCATTCAATCCTCGCTCAATATAATGAGTCTTATGTTACCAACCATTAATCTATGCATCACAACCGAAACATCAATGAACCAGGGATCATATCATCATCTTCATCAATAAAATCATCACAAAACAACACTCATAAAATCCATACTCTATGCATACCCGCTAACATGCATAATCATTGAGAGGTTCATGAAACCCTAAGTATTCATCATACACATACACTCCTATAATCCAGAAATCAAGCATAAACACAACATGTATACAGAAATCAAGGGACAAAGAAACCGATTTAGACAAGCACGCACTAACCGAGATATTCGGGATGAACAAGGGAGGATTCGAGAGAGAAAGATGATGGTTGATGATGGGTATCGCCTTTTCAAAAGAGAGAGTTCTAGGGTTTCTATTTTTGATAAAAGTGTGAAACAGGAAGTCGGTTTCACTTAATATCCACGAATTACCGTTCTGGGCCCATAATGGGCTTTGCGAATCAATGGGCCGACGAAACACATCAGTTTCGTCGTGAGTTGATATGGCGAAACACACTGTTTCGTCGGAATGTATATGGCGAAACAGTCTGTTTCGTCAGGTCCTTCCATGTTTTAAACAGTTTAAATTTTCAACAGGTGTTTCATGATATACAGCCAAACACGAAATCATGCAACCACAATTGTTCATTATAAATTAACGTATACAGTTACAAGTTAAACAAGTCAAACAACTAGACCGTCAAAGTCAACGTGCAATAAATGCGAATAAAGAATGTCGGAAACTCGAGTTGTCACATTATCCCCAACTTGAAAGAAATTTCGTCCCGAAATTTAGCATGCGGTTACTGAGGAAGCTAGGTAAGTTATCGTTTACTAGTTTCCCTGGGGTGTCACATCATTCCCCCGTTGAGTTGGAATTTCATTCCGAAATTCCGTAGTAGCTTCAGCCTCAGTAGTAGTTGCATTATTTTCGAACAACTGGGGATATTTGAGTTCCATTTGATCTTCGCGCTCCCAGGTGAACTCTGGGCCGCGACGGGAGTTCCAACGAACTCGTACAAGAGGTATTCTAGTGTTCTTGAGGACCTTAACATCCCGGTCCGTGATTTCAACTGGTTCTTCGACGAAATGCAACCGTTCGTCGATAGTGAGCTCCTTCAAAGGAACTACGTGGGTCTCATCTGACAGACACTTCTTCAGATTCGACACGTGAAAGACGTTGTGAACTGCACTGAGTTCAGCTGGTAAGTTCAATCGGTAGGCTACCCTGCCTATCTTCTCAATGACTTCAAATGGTCCAACGTATCGCGGATTGAGCTTGCCTCGTTTGCCAAAACGAACAACACCCTTCCAGGGTGAAACTTTGAGTAGCGCTCGATCCCCAACCTGGAATTCGAGTAGTTTCCTGTCTTTATCTGCGTATGCTTTCTGACGGTCACGAGCTGCCGCCATGCGTTGTCGTATTTGAGCAATCTTTTCAGTAGTATCAACTACCATTTCTGGACCTGTGATCTGACTGTCACCCACTTCTGCCTAACAAAGAGGTGATTGGCATTTACGCCCGTACAATGCCTCAAACGGAGCAGCTTTAATGCTGGTGTGGTAACTGTTGTTGTACGAAAATTCCACAAGTGGCAGATGTTTTTTTTTTTTCTTTTTTTTTTTCCAGCCCTTGCCAAAGTCAATTACACACGCCCGAAGCAATGTCCTTCTATCTCACCTCATCCACACTACATCTAGCAACTCATATCTAATGCCCATCTGTCTAGGGATAAGCTGCTCATGTCTAAACCGAGAGCCAAAAGATTATGCTTCTGCATTTCTGAAGTAAGAAAACGTGCGTCACGATCAGATGATGGAGGTGGGCACCCCGTGCCTCGAGACCATTTCTTTTAAGTAGTTGTCTGCTAAAGTAGAGAACTTGTCTGTTTCTTTGATAGCCAAGAAGTGAGCAGACTTTGTGAGTCGATCTACGATCACCCAAATAGTATCATTTCCGCGCTGAGATTTAGGTAAGCCAGTAACAAAATCCATGGAAATTTGCTCCCATTTCCATTGTGGTATCTCAGGTTGTTGGAGTGGTCCTGACGGTTTCTGATATTCTGCCTTGACTCTCGCACAAGTCAAGCATTTGCTAACGTATGTGGCTATGTGGGCCTTCATGCTAGGCCACCAGTATGTAGTCTTAATATCGTGGTACATTTTATCCGAACCTGGATGTACCGAGTAGCGAGACTTATGAGCTTCATCCATTACAAGCTCGCGTAGGTTGCCGTACAGTGGGACCCAAATGCATCCTGTGACGTAGTAAGCACCATCTTCCTTCTGTTCTAAGCGTTGCCTTGAGCCGCATAGGGCTTCAGCCCTGACGTTGTCTGGTTTCAATGCTTCTACCTGAGCATTTCGTATCTGGGAAGGAAGACTAGACTGTATAGTGAGTTGTAAAGCTCGCACACGCTTAGGCGCGGTGTCCTTTCGACTGAGGGCGTCAGCCACAACATTGGCTTTGCCTGGGTGGTACCTGATTGAGCATTCGTAGTCGTTTAACAGTTCAACCCATCGTCTGTCGCATATTCAGTTCTTTCTGTTTGAAGATATGTTCGAGGCTTCTGTGGTCAGTGTAGATAGCACATTTGGTACCATACAGGTAGTGTCTCCATATCTTAAGTGCAAAGACAACAGCTCCAAGCTCTAAATCGTGCGTAGTGTAATTCCGTTCATGAATCTTAAGTTGGCGTGAAGCATAAGCAATAACTTTATCCCGTTGCATCAATACACATCCAAGACCTTGGATAGATGCGTCGCAGTAGACTACAAAATCATCCGTGCCTTCAGGCAATGAGAGGATAGGTGCGCTACAGAGTCTATCCTTTAAGTGCTGAAACGCTGTTTCCTGTGTATTACTCCAACGATAAGCAACACCTTTCTGTGTCAGCAATGTAAGCGGCTGTGTAATCTTTGAGAAATCTTTGATGAATCGTCTATAATAACCCGCCAAACCCAAGAATTGGCGTATTTCTGTCGGTGTGCGAGGTGCAGGCCAGTTCTTGATCGAATCTACCTTGGATGGATCGACATGAATCCCATCCGTGTTTACCACGTGGCCTAGAAAGTGGACTTCACGAAGCCAGAAGTCGCATTTTGAAAACTTAGCGTATAGCTGTTCCGTTCGTAGGAGTTCCAAAATAAGTCGTAAATGATGCTCGTGTTCCTCCTGACTCTTCGAATAAATCAGAATGTCGTCAATAAATACAATAACAAACTTGTCAAGATAGGGTTTGCACACCCTGTTCATAAGATCCATGAAAACCGCAGGCGCGTTCGTTAGCCCGAATGGCATGACCAAAAACTCGTAATGGCCGTAGCGAGTTCTGAATGCTGTTTTGGAGACGTCCTCATCCCGGACTCTCAATTGATGATAACCTGACCTCAGGTCAATCTTCGAGTAATAGCTCGACCCTTGCAACTGGTCGAATAAGTCGTCGATGCGTGGAAGTGGATAGCAATTCTTCACAGTCACCTTGTTCAGTTCGCGGTAGTCTATACCCATGCGGAAGGTACCGTCCTTCTTTTTCACAAATAATACTGGAGCTCCCCAGGGCGGAGAGCTAGGACGAATAAAGCCCTTATCCAAGAGCTCTTGTAGTTGCTTCGATAGTTCTTCCAATTCCGATGGAGCTAAGCGATACGGTGCGCGAGCTATAGGTGCTGCCCAGAACTATAAGAATGAGGTCGATAGAGAATGTCTGACCAGCGAGGATAAGATTACAACCCTGAACTATGAGTGGCCTCTAGACTTCTACCATTAGCTAACACTACGACAGGTTTGGTGTTCAAGGGAGTTGGTGTATGTTTAAACATTTGGCTAACTTTTAGAGACATAAAATTGGTATTCGCACCCGAATCAAACAATACAGTAACATAAAAGTCGTCAAGAAGAAACTTACCCATAACTACGTTGGGATCATCCCTTGCGTCACCCTGACCAATCACGTACATGTGGCCTCGGCGTCATTGTTTCTATTGTTTCCCCCAACGCTATCTCCAATGTCGTCCCTGTTTCCATGGTCGTGGTTCTGAGTCTGGTCCTGTTTTATATGCGGACAATGTC
>JARYGA010052298.1:0-46283 GCA_030545235.1 Helianthus tuberosus | reverse complement strand
AACAATGAAATGAAGAAACAAAGGTTGTCTTTCAGCAGTGGGTGAATTTTCAACAATCAGAGGTTTGAAACAATCAGTGGATATGGACAGACTTTTAAGGATTTATGAAAACATTTCATTTTAACTATTTTTAAGGATGAATTTTTGATTTTCTGAAAATATTTTAATGCTTTTTATTCATGGAAAACTAAGTTTTGCTTGTTATTCCATGTTAAGCATGCCAATTCTAGAGATCAACCTTTCAAAGTGGATGTGTCTAATGCTTTTATTAGCACATCTGCCATCTGATCTTTAGTTGGAACATGATACAGAGAAATCAAACCTTTTTCATAGCAATCCCTTACAAAGTGATGTCTGATGTCAATGTGCTTGGTGGTTGAATGGGAGACTGGATTTTTGATGATATTTTTAGCTGCTTGACTATCCAACATGAGAGGAGTCTTTAAAGCAGTTATACCAAAATCCAGCAATAGATTTTGAAGCTACAACAATTGGGCTGTACAGCTTGCAGCAGTAATGTATTCTGCTTCAGCAGTGGATGTGGAAACAACTGCTTGCTTTTTGCTTTGCCAAGACACTAAGCAATTGCCTAGGAATTAACACCCTCCTGATGTAGACTTCTTGGTTGTGTTGCATCCAGCAAAATCACTGTCTGAGAAACCTGAAAGCTTAACATTCCCATTAGCAGGGTACCAGATACCAAGTGTGGGAGCACCTTTTACGTATCTGAATATCCTTTTCACAGCAATGAGGTTAGACTTCCTAGGTGCTGATTGGGATCTAGCACAAGCGCATGTTGCAAACATGATGTCTGGTCTTGAAGCAGTTAAGTACAATAAAGACCCAATCATACTTCTATATAAGGTTTGATCAACCAAATCATCCTTTTCATCAGACATGACAAGCTTTGTGGTTGCCATAGTTGTACTACATGGTTTACAATCATTCATCTCAATTTTTTTAAAAGATCTTTTACATATTTGCCTTGATGAATGAAAGTACCATTTTGCATTTGCTTAACTTGGAGACCAAGAAAGCATTGTAGTTCACCCATTGCACTAATTTCAAACTCTGCTGTCATGAGTTGTCTGAACTCTTCACACATTGCATTGCATGTGCTTCCAAAAATGATGTCATCCACATAAATTTGGACAATCATCAAATCTTTTCCTCTCCATTTTAAGAACAGTGTTTTATCAATCTTACCTCTTGTAAATCCAATAGAGATGAGAAAAGTGGAAAGAGTTTCATACCATGCCCTTGGTGCTTGTTTCAAGCCATACAAAGCTTTATTTAGCTTGTAGACATGATCTGGATAAAATGGATCTTCAAAACCAGGAGGTTGGCACACATATACCTCTTCCTGAATTTTTCCATAAAAGAATGCACATTTGATATCCATTTGAAACACCTTGATGTTGTGGTTGACAGCAAAGGCTAAGAACAATCTGATGGCTTCAAGTCTTGCTACAGGAGCAAAGGTCTTATCATAATCAATGTCTTCTTCTTGTCTATAACCTTGAACCACAAGCCTGGCTTTGTTCTTGACAACAATGCCCCTTTCAATTTTTATTTTTGAACACCCACTTTGTGCCAATTGTGTCGCAACCCCCGATCCCTTATCTGTCCCGGGAACGGGCTGACGCGAACTCAGAATTTTGGTGGTATCAGTTGGTTAATTTGGCAGCGGAAATTATATCAGGACCGTAGTTAGGAAATGTTTATCAGAGTAAAACCACCACGTTTGATATTAATAATCACATGGGTAAAACCCAAGTTTCTTATTACAATATGTTTATAGGGATAAACCCTATTTTATTGAATTTAAAACATCGACTTTTAGGTAACTTTTATAGCCACATTTTTCCCAAGCCTTCAGTGCTCTCCAGCTGGCTTTTTACTAATTGGCTGTCACATTGTGTTACCTGAAACGCGTTTTAAAAACATTTGTCAGTGGGAAATACTTGTGAGTGAATCCCAGTTTAATCAAGAAACATTTTATCAATTAACACAGTATTGAGAGCGATCACATTGTTTATTTCTACATAATTACTCATTCAGTACTGTCAATCCTGACTTGTGGGTCATATTACACATTGGCTAACTCTTTGTCCAATGGTAACGTATTGTCGTCCCGACTTACTACTCACAGTGTAGTAAATTTTGTATACAAAACCCCAACATACCGGCAGTAATTGAAGAACTATAAAGACTCAATCACAGCTTAATCACATTGTAAAACATTTAAGGTTTTGTAAAATATTACAAAAAGTTTAACGAAAATTGGATAAACTCACATTGCTATCTTAGCCTTCGCGTAAGGGTTTCCTGGGATTAATCTATAATTTATACAAATGTACATAGGTTAGTATAATAACCCTTTGATAATATTAATGATACCCTCCCCGAGACGGTATTCCAACAACTACGTCGGGCAGAACCACGACAGTTGTTACGGAACCCTAAATCAATCGGGCAGCGTATCTAATACGAAACTGGGGTTATAATACTTACAACGGAGCAGAACCTCGCTAATTAGGGGGTATAATACCCGTATAATAAAGCCTATATTCAGAATTTTGAGATACAGAAACGTTTGTGAGCGAATTGAGTTGAAGCCCGAGGCCTCCTTTATATAGTTGCTGAATCTGGGTCTCTCGCGGCCTGCGTAACATAAGCCCAGGGCTTACGCGGCCCACGTCAAAGCTAGTCAATGGACTAGCTTGTCCGGATCATCAGCTAGGTCCGCCACGATGTCGACACGTGTCGGAATAGGGTGTTGCTGCGTTCTTGATCTCACGCGGCGCGTAAACTTAACGGGGGTGTTACGCGGCCCGCCTAAACTTAAAATACACAGAAATTATGTTTTAACCTTGATACCGCCTGCATAAGGGTTGGGGTGGGTCTACGCGGCCCGCCTCAGCTTAAAAATCAGATTTTTAATTATTTTATATACTATTTAATGTATTTCGGGCTCGGTTTTCACATACGGGGTGTATTTAAAGACATATTGGGACATTTTAAAATATACTAGGGTGTCAGAAATATTCAAGAGTGTTGGTTTTATTGAGGGTTGTTACATCCTCCCCACCTTGTTTTAGAGCTCGTCCTCGAGATCTACTGGAACAAGTGCGGATATTTCCTTTGCATTTCAGATTCAAGCTCCCATGTGTACTTAGGTCCTCTTTTGGAGTCCCACTTCACTTTGACCAGAACTAGTCTCTTATGCTTGAGGTTCTTGACTTTCCTGTCTTCAATTTCTAGAGGCCTTTCTATAAACATGAGTTGTTCATTTACCTCTATATCCTTAAGAGGTACTACTAGCGATTCATCAGCTAAACACTTTTTGAGATTTGATACATGAAACACATCATGTATTCCTGCCATTTCCTCTGGCAGTTGTAGCTGATAGGCTACAGGTCCTATTCTTCTAATAATCTCAAAAGGTCCAATATACCTGGGACTTAGCTTTCCTCGTTTGATGAATCTTACCACTCCTTTCCAAGGAGAAACTTTTAATAATACTTTATCTCCTACTTGAAATTCCAAGGGTTTGCGTCGGTTATCAGCATAGCTCTTCTGTCGATCACGTGCTGCTTTTAGTCGTTCCTTGACTTGAATGATCTTGTTGGTTGTTTCTTGCACTATCTCAGGTCCAGATAGTTGTTTTTCCCCAATTTTTGCCCAACAGACTGGGGTTCGGCACTTTCGTCCATAAAGTGCTTCGAATGGTGCAGCATTGATACTTGTGTGATAGTTATTATTATAAGAAAATTCTATTAAAGGTAAGTGATCATCCCAATTACCTCCAAAATCAATTACACAAGCTCTAAGCATGTCCTCCATTGTCTGAATTGTCCTTTCGCTTTGTCCGTTCCTTTGAGGGTGATAAGTTGTGCTTAGTCTTAACTTGGTTCCTATGGCTTTATGGAAACTTGACCAAAAATGAGAGGTAAATCGGTTATCCCTATCAGAAACAATTGATAAAGGAATTCCATGTAATGAAACAATTTCATTTACATATAATTTAGCTAGCTGTTCCATACTGAAAGTTTCTTTCATTGGTAGGAAATGAGCTGACTTAGTTAGCCTATCTACAATCACCCAGATTATATCATTGCCTTTCTTTGTTTTGGGTAATTTAGTAACAAAATCCATTGTTATCAAATCCCATTTCCACACTGGCATTTCTAACTGTTGTAACAAACCTGAGGGTTTCTGGTGTTCAGCTTTAACTTGTGAACAAGTTTAAACATTTAGAAACATAGGCTGCTATGTCCTTTTTCATTCCTATCCACCAGAAATTCTTTCTTAAATCTTGATACATCTTATCATTTCCTGGATGCATCGTATATTTAGACTTATGGGCTTCTTCTAATATACGATGACGCAGGTTTCCTAATTTAGGTATCCACATTCTCTTTTCATGGAATCTCCAAATTCCATCGGTTCCTTGATCTAACTCTTTTAACGTACCTTTTAATTTTTCAGTATCATCCTTGATTACTGATTCTTGTGCTTCTCTTATCTGATCATTTAAATCTACTTGTAGATTTAATTTAAGAGAACGTACCCTTTTTGGCTTTTCATGATACTTTCGACTTAAAGCATCTGCCACTACATTTGCTTTTCCTTCGTGATACTGGATATCACAATCATAATCACTAAGCATCTCCATCCAGCGTCTTTGTCTCATATTCAACTCCTTTTGCTTGAAAACATACCTTAAACTCTTATGATCAGTGAATATGGTAAACTTACTACCATAAAGGTAATGTCTCCAAATCTTAAGGGCAAAAATTATAGCTCCTAATTCCAAGTCATGGGTCGAATAATTCTCTTCATGATTCTTAAGTTGTCTAGATGCGTAAGCTATAACCTTTTGGCGTTGCATCAACACACATCCATAACCTAATTTAGAAGCGTCACAATAGACTACGAAGTCTTCAGTTCCTTCTGGTAACGCTAATATGGGGGTATGGGTTAATTTATGCTTAAGAATTCTAAATGCTTCTTCTTGTTTTAATCCCCATTCAAACTTAACAGATTTACAGGTTAGCTTAGTTAAGGGAATGGCTATTCTAGAAAAATCTTGAATAAATCTTCCATAATAACCACCCAATCCTAAGAAACTTCTAACCTCATTTGGTGACTCAGGGGTTTTCCATTCAGTAATCGCCTCGATTTTTGTTGGATCCACATGAATTCCTTCATGATTGACTAGGTGTCCGAGAAACTGTACCTGTTCTAACCAAAATTCGCACTTTGAAAATTTAGCGTAAAGCTTTTCCTTTCTTAATAAACTTAAAAGCGCGTGCAAATGCTTTGCATGATCTTCTTTATTCTTAGAGTAAATGAGAATATCATCTATAAAAACAATTATGAATTTATCCAAATATGGCTTACATATTCGGTTCATCATGTCCATAAATGCAGCTGGGGCATTGGTTAAACCAAATGGCATGACAGTAAATTCATAATGGCCATACCTTGTTCTGAATGCGGTCTTAGGAATGTCCTCTTCCTGTACCTTTAATTGATGATATCCTGCCCTTAAATTGATTTTAGAGAAAAATTGAGCTCCTTGCAGTTGATCGAACAGATCATCGATTCTTGGTAATGGGTACCGATTCTTAATTGTGACTTTGTTTAATTCACGGTAGTCAATGCACATATGCATTGATCCGCCTTCTTTTTAACGAATAAAATTGGTGCTCCCTATGGCGACGAACTTGGCTGTATAAATCCTTTCTCCAACAATTTGTCTAATTGTTTCTTCAATTCTTGCATTTCTGCAGGTGCCAAACGGTAAGGTGCTTTGGCAATCGGTGCTGTTCCTAGTATTAAATGGATTCTGAATTCAACTTCCCTATCTGGAGGTTGTCCTGGCAATTCTTCTGGAAATACATCTGAAAACTGAGATACTACTGGAATATCTTTTAAATCCTTTCCTTTAGTGTTAGTGATTATAGAAATCAAATACACTAATGATCCTTTTCTTATGTAACTTGCCATTTTTATCACAGAGATGAATTTAGTAGATTTGGAAGTTTTATATCCTTTAATCGTGATCTTTTTACCTTTTGGTGAATTTACTTGTATCGACTTTTGATCTCATAAAATACTGGCTTTATTGGCTATTAACCAATCCATTCCTAAAACGACATCGAATCCTGCCAGATTCATGGGATAAAGATTTGCAATAAATTTCTGATTTAAAATTTCTATTCTTGCTCCCTGCAAGATTTCAGAAATCCTAACAGTTTCTCCATTAGCTGTCTCTACTAAGCATTCTTGTGGTAGTTTAGTTAATAATTGATTTAGAAATTTGCAAAATGATGTATTAATAAAACTTTGGTTTGCACCAGAGTCAAATAATACTTTAGCAAAGATATCATTAACTAAAAACGTACCAGCTATGACATCTGGAATCATCTTGGCTTCATCTGCAATCAGAACAAATGCTCTAGCATTTTTGGTATTCTTGTTGTTTGTAGCTGGAGCTAATTTCGGGCAATTAGGCTTGATATGACCTTGTTCTCCGCAGTTGTAACATATCCTGTTGTTAGCTTTCTTTCTGCAGTCTTCTTCTTTGTGTCTCGATATTTTGCAAAAGTTACAGTATATGGAGCATCTTCCTGAATGCTTTCTTTTGCAATTTTTACAGTAAGGTGTAGAGGTAGAACCTATATTTTTCCCACGATTAAAATTTCCAGAACGAAATTCTTGTGTGAGCTTCTGGGTTAGGTTCCTCCTTTGATCCTCTTCTCGGGTACGGACTAATTCATCTGTCAAGGTATTTGCTAGTTCTACAGCTTCTTCTATGGTTTGAGGTCTAGCTGCCTTGACTATGTGTCTTATTTCTCCAATTAATCCCCAGATATAACGGGAGATCAATACTGGTTCAGGTGAAGCAAGGGTTGGCACTATTCTAGCATATTCAAAGAATAATTTAGTGTATCCCTTACTATCCACACCAGTCATCCTATGGTTTAGGAATTTGTTTGCCATCTGTTCCTTCTCATTGGGTGGGAAAAACTTCCTTTCTACCTTGTCCTTAAATTCTTCCCATTCCATATTGTAAGTTCTATCACTTCCTCTTGATTGGAGGATAGTGTTCCACCATTCTAGTACTGAATTCTTAAACAAATTACAAGCAAACATTATCTTATCTTCTTCAGCACACTTGCTTATTCTTAAGACTGCCTCAGTCTTCTCTATCCAGCGTAGGGTTGCAATGGCCCCTTCGTTGCCCGAGAATTCCATTGGTTTACAAGACCAGAATTCTTTATAAGAACAATCGTAAGACACGGTTCTTCTCCTTTTGGGAATGGGCATTTGAAGTACAGGTCCATTGTTCACGCTGTTTTCAGGTTCAAAGGGTCGCTTGCTATCATGTTTACTCTTATTATCGACTTCCCTAACCGTTTGAATAATATATGGCATTGCATCTATTATTCCTTGTGCGACTATGTGTTGGATAGCACTGTTATCCACTTGATTTCCATTGTTATTGATGCTTGGATTCTCATTAACCACGTTAGTGTTACTTTGGTTATCATTATTCAGATTTCCTGGATTTCCTTCGTCGGCCATCTGAATTTTAAACATTTACCAATCATTAATAGAATAATTAAATAGTTTAAGTAACAACCACATAATACACATATTGGTCAAAAACGTCGTGCATTGCGACTTTTACTCTTTTCTATATAGTATGCGTCAAATACACACTAAAACAGAAATTAAAAATTACAATACTAATATGCCTCGTTAACCACAAAGTGGTCTATACTACGATAGATTTATTATTATTACACATATTTTATTTATTTATTATTATTACCAACTTCACCATTTCCTTCATGGATATGGATTTTCCCCGAAATCCATCTGGCGCTCATCGTATTTCCATACGAGTTGCTCTCCTACATACCTCATCCTCTCGCTACTTTCTATGATTTCCTCTCCAAAATTTCGGAGTTCTTGCAAATTCTCTGCACTCATTGGGGGTGCAGGTACTGGTATTGGCTCTGGGTACTGAGGTACTGGATTCTCCTGAGGGTATGGATTCTCCAAAATCTCCCTAATGTATTCATCATTGTCAAAATAGGGATCTAGTGGGTCCAAACCTGGATATGCTGCTAAGTTCGGCAAGGTTTCTTCGTTTAAGTGATAGCGTGGCACATAATCCCTAAGATCATCAAACCATGGATCATAATTTGGATCTAGAGGATTAGGGGCTGGTATCTCCTCAGGGTTAAAATCATGCATTTCTACCTCCATAGGTTGAGTGGGAATCAAAGGTAAGGGTTGTGGGGCTACTAGTTGTTCCAGACTTGGGTCAGCAGCAGTTGTAGCTAGGATATGAAAATTGGCTAGGCTTCTACTAAGCATATCCTGTGTATGGGCATCTGACTTTCGCTTAGCGGCTGCTAGAACTCTTTGCTGTTGCAACTTTCGCATTCTTTTCCTACGCGCAAATGCTTCCTTACTGAACCATCCTCTCTTTTTATGAGGGAATAACTCTTCTGACTGAGCTTTAAAGGCAAACATCCCTTCTTCCTGATCAGTAGAATACCCAGAAAGGGCAGGCTGTGAAGAGGTACCTTCACTCCTAGGTGAATCAGACAACTGACGACATATGTCTGAGGGTCCTTGATCACTCATACTGTAAACTAACAAATAGTTAAATAACACAAAACACATAATCACATAAATTATTTCCTAACACAAAATTAAAAATTTAAGTGTCAGCAGAACACTTCTTTGGCTTAGACCAGTGGCTAGGCTCTGATACCACCTTCTGTCGCAACCCCCGATCCCTTATCTGTCCCGGGAACGGGCGGACGCGAACTCAGAATTTTGGTGGTATCAGTTGGTTAATTTGGCAGCGGACATTTCATCAGGACCGTAGTTAGGAAATGTTTATCAGAGTAAAACCACCACGTTTGATATTAATAATCACATGGGTAAAACCCAAGTTTCTTATTACCATATGTTTATAGGGATAAACCCTATTTTATTGAATTTAAAACATCGACTTTTAGGAAACTTTTATAGCCACATTTTTCCCAAGCCTTCAGTGCTCTCCAGCTGGCTTTTTACTAATTGGCTGTCACATTGTGTTACCTGAAACGCGTTTTAAAAACATTTGTCAGTGGGAAATACTGGTGAGTGAATCCCAGTTTAATCAAGAAACATTTTATCAATTAACACAGTATTGAGAGCGATTACATTGTTTATTTCTACACAATTACTCATTCAGTACTGTCAATCCTGACTTGTGGGTCATATTACACATTGGCTAACTCTTTGTCCGATGGTAACGTATTGTCGTCCCGACTTACTACTCACAGTGTAGTAAATTTTGTATACAAAACCCCAACATACCGGCAGTAATTGAAGAACTAAAAAGACTCAATCACCGCTTAATCACATTGTAAAACATTTAAGGTTTTGTAAAATATTACAAAAAGTTTAACGAAAATTGGATAAACTCACATTGCTATCTTAGACTTCGCGTAAGGGTTTCCTGGGATTAATCTATAATTTATACAAATGTACATAGGTTAGTATAATAACCCTTTGATAATATTAATGATACCCTCCCCGAGACGGTATTCCAACAACTACGTCGGGCAGAACCACGACAGTTGTTACGGAACCCTAAATCAATCGGGCAGCGTATCTAACACGAAACTGGGGTTATAATACTTACAACGGAGCAGAACCTCGCTAATTAGGGGGTATAATACCCGTATAATAAAGCCTATATTCAGAATTTTGAGATACAAAAACGTTTGTGAGCGAATTGAGTTGAAGCCCGAGGCCTCCTTTATATAGTTGCTGAATCTGGGTCTCTCGCGGCCCGCGTAACATAAGCCCATGGCTTACGCGGCCCACGTCAAAGCTAGTCAACGGACTAGCTTGTCCGGATCATCAGGTAGGTCCGCCACGATGTCGACACGTGTCGAACTAGGGTGTTGCTGAGTTCTTGATCTCAAGCGGCCCGCGTAAACTTAACGGGGGTCTTACGCGGCCCGCCTAAACTTAAAATACACAGAAATCATGTTTTAACCTTGATACCGCCTGCGTAAGGGTTGGGGTGGGTCTACGCGACCCGCTTTAGCTTAAAAATCAGATTTTTATTTATTTTAAATACTATTTAATGTAATTCGGGCTCGGTTTTCACATACGGGGTGTATTTAAAGACATATTGGGACATTTTAAAATATACTAGGGTGTCGGAAATATTCAAGAGTATTGGTTTTGTTGAGGGTTGTTACAAATTGGACTTACATCCTCTGGCAGTGGTACAAGTTCCCATACTTATTGTCTTTTAAACTGTTGGAGCTCTTCTTGCATAGCTTTTACCCAACTATTGTCTTTCAGTGCCTCTTGGTACTTGACTGGTTGATGTAGTGATAGAAAGCCAGCAAAAAGACAAATGTTTTGGGATTGACTTCTTATGAGAACCCCTTCATTGATGTTTCCAATCACTTGATCAGGTGGATGAGATTTAAGGAAGAGCAGATCTCCCTTGTATGGAACAATGGCATTTAAGGGTAAAGGTTGCAGATGTGAATCATCTGAACTAACATCTATTGGTGACTTTGATGATCCAACATCTGTTTGAAATGGAGGTGGAGGATTAGGAGGAATGGGTGTGGCACAATGTTGATTTTTCTCCACTGTTGATGGATTTTTATCAACAGTGGTTGTAGATGATGGGATGGCAGAGGTTGAAGGGCTACTTTGGTCAACAACTGTTGATGCAGTAGTGGATGAGCTTTGACAGTTGTTTTGAACATCTGCTGCTCTGGTGGTGGATGTGATTTTGTATTGTGGGATCACAACATCATATCCATAGTCTTGTGGTGGAGATTGTGGAGTACCTGCAGGGTTAGTCTTGACAGACACATCTTCAAATGTAAATTTATCAAGATCAAATAATTCAGCATGGTTTTGCAGGGATTTTCAATGAAGAAAGTTCATTGAAGTTTACATTCAAAGTCTCTTCCACACACCTTGTCCTTGTGTTAAACACTTTATAGGCCTTGGCAGTGGTTGAGTATCCCAGATGATAACCACAATCTACTTTGGCTGAAATTTTGAAATTGAATCTTTTAGGTTAAGAATAAAACATGGGCAGCCAAAGATTTTGAAATATGAGATCAGTGGTTTGATTTTGAACAGAGTTTCATAGGCAGTCTTTTGATGTCTGGGGTTGATCAAAACTCTGTTCTACACATAACAAGCAGTGTTTCAAGCCTCTACCCAAAAAGTTAAGGGTAAACCTGAGTCTGCAAGCATTGTTCTGGCAGCTTCAATCAAAGTTCTGTTTTCCTTTAAACCACCCCATTTTGTTCTGGTGTTCTTGGGATGCTGTAGTGCCTTACAATCCCTTTTGACACACAAAAATCATCCAACTCCTTGTTTCTAAACTCTGTTCCATTGTTACTTCTAAAGATTTTTTACTGACAAGTCAAATTGCTTTTCAACTTGTTTGACAAAGTCTTGCAAAATACCTGCAGTCTCATCTTTAGAATGTAAAAAGTAAGTCCATGTAAACCTAGAAAAATCATCTACAATAACCAAACAATATTTTTTTTTCTTTTTCAAACTCATGATTTTTACTGGGCCAAACAAATCCATGTGCAGCATTTGCAAACACTTGGTTGTTTTGGACTCTTCAATGGACTTGTATGAGCTTTTATGTTGTTTACCTTTTAGACAGGAAACAAAATGTTCAGAACAAGTAAACAGTTTTTGTAGAAGACCTCTTACAAGGCCTTGTTTTGAGAGTGTAGTGATAGTCTTAAGATTTGTGTGCCCAAGTCTCCTGTGCCATAACTCTGTCTCTTTGTTAGAGGCAACTGAGAACAGACAAGCATCAGCCATTGGGTTATCTTTTGACATATCAACAACATACACATTGCCACTCCTTTGAGCAACAAGCCGTGTTTTGCCCTCGGCTATGATTTCTTCAATCTTTTTCACCATTTCTGGCCCAACAATCTTACAGCTATCCTCAGTGAAGAATGACCCATAGCCTTGGTCACTCATTTGTGAAACACTAAGGAGATTGAACTTCAGATTGTCAATAAGATTGACATTTTCAAACTTGAGCCTCCCCGCCTGAACTGTCCCTGACCCCAACACCTTTCCTTTAGAATTATTACCAAAAGATATAACACCCCTCCATGTTTTTTGAAATCTTTGAGCAGGGCTCTACATCCTGTCATGTGCCTGGAGCCTTCACTATCTACAGACCATAAACTAACTAAGTATGCAGAGGCTCCCTGCACATCAAGTAAATAATAAGTTCAGGAGGGTCTCCAAAGCCAATAAGGCTTTGGATGGGGTCACAGGAAGATCAGCCTCAAGTCCAGGAACATGGACAGTGGTTAGGTCAGGGTTTTGAACAGATTTTGAAATATTTTTCTCTAACCACTGTTGTGGACCATTTCCTATCAGATGTTGAAAACCAAAAGGATGCCTGTTCACTTCGGGTTTAGAAGGCTTTTTGTAAACCTCATAAACATGTGGGACCCTTTGGTAAGGAGGTTGACCCTTTCCTCTTTGGAATTGGTTTGATGATGGTGCATCTGTCACTTGCACATCTCTGGAAGCAGAGTTTTTGTTCAACAATTTTGTAACAGCTGTTTAGACAGGCACAAAAGGTTGTTTGTTCTTGATGGAAGATTTTGATGAACTCTCAAGTGTTTTTGAAGTGTACTCTTTTCTTTTAACCTCAAAAGTTTTGAGGTACACACACTGTTGAGTAAGATGGTTGGTTTTTCCACAGATGGTGCAACTAGGTGCAGGCTCAATTATACTTGTTTTGTTTATGTCAAAAGCTTTTAGATGAAAACAGTCCTTTGTGGAATGGTTTCTCTTTTCACAAAAGTCACAAAACAAATTTTTAACTTTTTCTCTTTTCTTCCTCTTTTCAACTTCCTTTTCAACAGAGTTTTTAACCTCTGTTGGGATGTCTTTGAGAGGAATAACCTTGGCCTTAGGTGCTTTGACACCCTCAACTGTGGAAAAATCCATCAGTTTGAAATTCTCAAGGATGTCACATTCATCTTACCAGGTGGGTTTGAATTGATATTTTTCTATCTCTTCAAAGGTTGATGACTCCTCTAGTTTTTCCAAAATGATTTTGTTACCATTTTTATCAGTGATTTTAATTTCTTGACCATCCTTGTTTTTGGGTATAACTTCAACTAAGCTAGACTCAATTTCAGCAGTGTTTTCAGTTTGGTCATGTTTTCTAAAACCTATGCCAAACTTTACATTGCTTTTGATCTGCTTTCTAACATCAGCTCATAACCTTTACAAGACTCCACCCATTTTTCACATGTGATTTGGGTGGATTCAAGCTCCTTTTTACAAACTTGGTATTTCTCTACCATAGTTTGGAGTTGGTCTTTGGTTATGCTGTGTTCATGTTTCAGACTACAGATTTCATTATCTTTTTCATAAAATTTGTTTTTCAATTCTTTGACTATTTTCTCAAATTGTACTTCATCTTTTAAAATCTTGTCTCTAAGGTTTTCATTCACCTCTTTTATATTAGCAAATGCAATGATGCATTTGTCTGAACATAGGTTTTTCAAGACCTGAGGTGATACCTTAGCTGCAGCCATCATGGCACAGTCACATTCTTTTTCACAAGCACTGGTATCCTTTTCAAATTAATCAGCATTCCATGGATCAGCAAGAGGTTCCAACAGTGGTTCAGGTTCTGTCTTTTCTAACAGTTGTTCACCAACAACAACAGTAACCACTGCTTCAGCAACTTCATCCACTGTTTCAGCACTGGGTTTCACTTCTTCAGATTCTTGCCCTTCTGGAATTGACTCTAATGTTGCAAAACAAAATTCATAACAAGGGACATCATTCTTAGTAAATAGAGCCAAATTTTCATCCGATAAATCATCAGGCAAACTGCTCTAATCAACAAAGCCCTGAGTAAAGAAACTCTGTTGACTGGTTTCTGCTAGAGTAGATGTTTGTGCAGTTTGTTGTGGTGCAGGTTGTTGCACTTGGACCTGAGAGGCTGGGGCTTGGACATACTGGAGTTGTGGAACAGTGGTTTGAACATATTGCACTGGAACAGTGTTTACATGATGTGCAAAATGGGCAGTGTTTTGCATATGAGCAGCAGGGGTATATTGGGAATAGTGCATAGTGTTTTGTGTGTTTTTGAGGTCTAGGGCTAGGGTGAGTAATGATTGGACCACTGTTTTGACTTATGCATTCCCTAGCAAAGTGTCCTAGCCTGTTACACTTGTAACACTTAATTTTGGACTTATCCAACCCCACTTTTAAATTCCCATGCAGTCCTGGAAACTTTCTACCTGTTCTCTTGTAAAATCTACTGGTTCTTACACTCAGCAAAGCTAATTGGTACAAAATGTCCATTTCTTCCAGATTAGTGGGATCAAAATGTTGGAGGTCATTGAGTTCAAAGGATAAGTTGTCTGAGATCTGGTTTTCCCCATTTGCTGTGAAAGCATAATTGGGTGAGTAAGGTTTAAAGTTGAAGGCTCCATCTGCAGTTATGTCAATGTAATGATCATAACTTTGATCCTTACTACCACCAGATTCTTCTTGACCCAAAAGTGTTGTGTTACCAAAGGTGTAATCATCAGCAACTTTCCCAGATTCCTGCAACTTCTTTTTTCTGGTTCAGCTCTCTCTCATAGGTGAGAAGCCTACCATGAAGTTGGGTCAGACTTAACTCTTTGAATCCCACATAATTTCTGGCCACAAAAGCAATAATGTCCCACTTGTCTGGTAATGATCTAAGAAACCTACTATTTAAAGTGGATTTAGCAAATTCAACATTGACCAGTTTAAGTTCACTAATGAGATAACTAAAGTGTTCAAACTGTTGGGCTAGTGACTCTCCTTTGACATGACAGAATGTTTTGTATTGTTGATTTCAAACCTCCCTGTTGTTTTCTATAACCTCTTCTATCCTATTGAACTGCTCTTTCAGTGCATCCCAAAGCTCTTTGGCACTGTTACAGTGTAACAGTCCAGCATATATGTCATTTGGAAGAGCTGAGGCCACAATACTAAAAGCCTTTGCATCTAATTCATTTTTTTAAAAATCCTGATCTGAGTAATTTTCAAGGCTTTTAGGTACTTGGGATCTTCTATGTTAGGCACCATTGGAACATGAGGTCCAAAGATGACAGACTTCCAGCAGCTAGTGTTTTTGTTGTGCTAGTACATGGCCCATCCTACGTTGCCAGATATTGTACTCAGATCTGACAAGCATAGGTGGCTTGAAAAGTGTACGGTGTTGTGAGGGTCCTATGAGTATGAAGTCATTATGGTTGTTTTACAGAGGTTTTCGAATAATCAACTTTAGACGTGATTACACTTGTACTTTGCTTTTCAACTGATTCGAACAACTTAAGTATCAATGGAATTGAGATGAACTTTTATGTTAAATTGATTGTTAGATCGAATTTGACTGTCCTAAGCTCTGATACCAATTGTTAGGATCTGAGTGTGTCCTGATTGTGCTGTTTAACAAAATGATCAAATGAAAGAAGATAGATCAGAGAATAATTGCAGTAGAAATTGAAATTAAACTTTATAACACAATCAAAGAGAGATAGTTTTGATCAAACATGATTTCATTAGTCGAAAGATTGAATTAATTACAAAAGTTCAACTATACATGCATGAATACTAAACTCCCCCTCAGCCTGAGCTCATAGTTGTTTGTACAAAATGAGTGTGTGCAAAGAGCTAATAGAACAGTATAGGTACTATTCTATTTATAGTACAAATCTAACCACTGAGCATCTTGGCCGACGTCACCTAGACAGTGACATCTAACAGACTAACAACCTCTAAACACTGATACTAAACAGACACTGTTACATTGAAATACTGTTAAGTAAAACACTGATGCTCCTATCCGCTGTTGATGCCCAAGCACTGATGTTGCAGATCAGTGATTTCTTCTTAGGTTGATCAGGCTTTTGAATCAGCAGTGTTTACTCTTCATTAGGGCTTTGATAATCAGCAGTGTATAGGTCTTGATAGTCTTTGTACACAACAATCTTTAAAGTAACAGTTGTTGAGTAAAACAGTCTTTAGCATCATCAGCTGTTAGAACCATTGTCATTGGATGGAATTAGATTCACGCACTGCTTATTGTGGATCAACTATTTGGGAACCAGTTTTGGCTTTCTATATCATCTGTTCTTCAAGGAATGATCACTTGGGCCAACAATTACCCTATTATAACTCTGTGTAACACTACAACCCCATCGTTCCACTGTCGGCACCACCACTGCCGCCCGCCGTCGTGGGGAGGTGGCCGGCGCCGCCTCTCTACAGTCTCTCTTCCCTTTCTCTCGCTCGAACCCAACCACCTGACACCACCTTGCCGTCGTTCCACTACCGGCACCACCGCTGATAATGATGATGACTCAAGATGGACTGATGATGATTCAAGATGGACTGATGATGATGATGATGATTCGAGATGGACTGATCTGGAGAAGAATGAGGATTCAAAAATCTAGAGAAGAAAGAGGATTCGAAGACCTGGAAAGAAGAGAGAGGATTCGAAATTGTAGGTATTTGATTTACAGTTTCCTATTTTAAGTGGATATAAATAACTCTATTACCCCTACAATTTTCAAATCAGTCCAGAAAATAAAACACATTTTACAATTTGGTCCCTATTGATCTCAACCATTAGATCAGAGATCTAATGGCTGAGATTCTTTCTTACCCTTCTCACACTTTTGGTCTTTTTTACAAGAACCTCAATCTGTACATTGATTTAGGAGATCTTGAGATTTATAACAATGACAAATTTCTAATTATTTATGTGTAGAAAATAAATAAAAAGGGTACAAGGGTAAATTGTAAACTAATTCTCTTTCCAATTAAATATTTAATTACATTCTCTCTCTTCATTTCTCTCACCAATTAACAAATTTATTAATTTAAAAATATAAACAATTACTATTCAGCCAAACTGTTTTATACACATGCGTATATCCGTTTTATACACATTCGTACATATGTAATTTGAATAATACACATGTGTACTTTGAGTATTCAACATAAGTACATATGTGTATAAACCATTTATTTGTTCTGTTTGTGTATATTTTATACACAGATTCTGTTCAGCCAAACTGTTTTATACACATATGTATATCCTTTTTATACACATATGTACACATGTAAATTAAAAAAATACATATATGTATAACAACACTATGAATGGAATGTATTGAACAATAGATGAAAAAAAATAGGGAAAAGACACATTATTACATATTACCATCTTCATACTTGATGTCAAATATTCGAACTACTTATACAAAAAGAATTAAAAAGTGAGAATTAGTATGTACTGATGATAAACAAATTAAAAAAAACTCTTTTGCAATACTATTTTGTAGAATGCATTCAAAATGCAAATTCCTCTATTGGCATTTTAAATTCATGATAAAATATTAGTAGGTAAATATTTTGCTTCAGATCGTAAGTTTTTAGTGGAGTTACGTATATTTTGGTAACTGATTCTTTATAGGAAGTTACGTATATTTGGTAACTATTTTTAATAACAAATTATGTTTACATGGCTAATTACAATCTTACCCGTATTACTTTTAAAGTAGATCAAAGGCCAAGATGAGTTCGTTTTGTTCACCAATAGGGGTGAGGTTCATAAATGAACCTAACTCTCTCTCTCTCTCTCTCTCTCTCTATATATATATATATATATATATATAGGGTGGGGTTCGGCTACAAAGTCTATTTTTCCTATAAAGTGTATAAAGTCGTAAAACACCATAATTTCAGCCATATAACACACTCAAAACCCACAAATAACATAATGAAGATCACTAAAACACAATATCTAAACCCTAAGAGTCCTTAAAAACTTCAAACACACCATCGTATAACTATGAATATAAAACACAACATGATAATCAACATAAAACACACTAATATTAGTCATTCGATAGTCAAAGCCTGATTATCCAAAACACAACACAAAACCCACAAATATGGTGTTTTAGTAATCTTCACTATTTTATTTGTGGGTTTTAAGTGTGTTTTATGGCTGAAATTGTGGTGTTTTATGACTTTGTACACTTTGTAGGAAAAATGGACTTTGTAGCCAACTCTCACCCTATATATATGTATATATATATATATGTATATATATATATATATGTATATAAGAAGGATCATTTAGGAACCACCCTTTATTTCGAGAACCGCGAGAACCAATGTGAACACAACCAAAAATATCTAAAAAATCTAAAAACACACAAATTTTTTTTAATATTTTTTTTTGTGAAAAAATCGCTACTTTTCATTATTAAAAAAATGTAAAAAAAACAATTTTGGCTACTAAAAGTAGCGATTTAAAAAAAATTGTGTGTTTTTTAGATTTTTAAGATATTTTAAGGTTTTTTGGGGGTTTAGTTTTTAGCATTTAGCTTGGGTGGGGGGTTTAGGTTTTTGGGGGGTGGGGGGTTAGGTTTTTTATTAGGTTTTTAGGGGGGTTTAGTTTTTAGCATTTAGCTTGGGGGGTAGTTTTTTTTAAGGTTTTTGGTGGTGTAGTGGGTTTATTTTGTTGTGTGATTCTCGCGGTTCTCGCAATAAAGGTGGTTCTTGCATGAACACTACCCTATATATATATATATATATACATACGTATATACGTGTACGTATATACGTGTACGTATATAGGTATATATATATATATACGGGATCAGGAGAAAACGCCTAAAAGTGTGAAAACGGTAAGAACGGATCATGGCTGTACACGTGGGGCTTTTTTGTCCTTTTATATTCTTTTTTCAATGCGTCCCACAACACCGCTTCATTATTTGGCGTGTAAGATTTTTTTTGGCGTTTAGTTAGATCCATTAACTACATGGCGTTTTATTGTTTTTTTAGATCTGCCTCGATGAATTAATCGTTTTTGTATTACATAGTAAATATTTTGGCGTTTATGGTGTCCCCAAATTCAATAAAATCAATTAATAATTCTAACTTCTTTGCGTCCATGGCGTTCCCAAATTCATTAGGCGTTTTTGTTGATTTCACAAGTTCAATTAATCCCATATATGTTATAAAGGTAAATTTCTTGGTGCTCATGGCGTTTTTAAATTCATTAGTAATTCAAAAGAGTACAACTAAGACGAAATCAAAAAAAACTAATAGTCTTCTGTGGATGGTATTACATCAGAGATGTAACCATCGCTTTGTTCATCACTTTCTTCAAACTCATCATCATCTTGTGCATTGGCGTATAACGCCATAATCTCGTCTCGTCTTTGTTGCATCATATACTTAAATATCATCACAACACTGGATCTTGCATCGTTCGAAGGTGCTAAATCACAGAGCTGTTCAAGAAGATGTAGTCTATCTGTGTTCAGCATTTCGTCCATTGTCAATGAATAATCCACCCCATGTTGGTAACTTTTGGTAGATCAGTATCGCCAACATCATCATCATCATCATCTGCTGGAAATTTTCTTTTCAATCTTCTTATTACCGTTCGAGTCCTTTCACAATCGTAGGCCACTGGAATCCAAAGGGCCAGAATATCCCTCTGAACGGCTTCATCTATACTAAGTATGGCCTTGATTGTCTTGACTTTCACCCTTCTCCAGTCAGATAACTTTAGGACGAAACGTCTCTCTGACCTCTCAAACCTTCATGCAATAATTTGAGCCATTTTTTCTAAGTTGTATGGTGTTTTAGACAATGTGTGGCATGTTTAGTGAATGTGTGGAGTGTTAAGCTTTGTTTACCTATTCTACTTATATAATTACCTTTTTTTGGCGCCAGGTAGATATATGTTTCTGGCGCTAAAAACATTAGTAATTTTTTTATGTGTATTTTGTGTATCATTTGTCGTGCCATGTAGGATGCAGGCCTATAATGACAGGCAATTATGGCGTTTTGAAAAGATAAATAAATTCAATTACGATGGCTTGGCTTTTAATATAATAAATGTTAGTAATAAAGTTTCCGTTGTTTTAGTTACTGTTTGTAGTTACTGTTTGCTCAGCTTCATCTATTAAGGCTGTAACACGTCCTATCTTTCCAGGGTTTGGCGTTTTGTATTTAATGCCATTTAGATAAAGATGACACATTGTTTTATACATTGTTTTAATAGCGTTTTTTTTTAATTTTTGGAGTTTTTAATAATATTTGGTTAAAGTAATTTTATTATAAGTTTTAGCGTTTTATATAGCAACAATGTGTTTGGCCAGGATCCATTCTCACAGTTTTCATACTTTTAGGCGTTTGGTGTTTGTAGCATCTTGGCGTTTTATAAACATTTTTACAGAAATGATGTATTTTTGTCAGTGGATAATTAGATAACAAACAACAGAAATGACCCCCAAAAAAATAGAAAATGAAAAAAAAAATTAAAAATGCTAATCCAATTTCCCATCCAAAATCTTCATTGTCATCAGTGTCTTCTTCTTGAAGTTTTTATGCCTTGAACCTTTAGATACCTTAGATAGATGCCGATTTTCCTACATAACGCCCGTCTTTAAACGAAGCTGATCAGTGGCGTCCTATATTTTGGTGTGATCTATTGTTTTTTGTTGACATGTCGTTGTAGATCAAAGCCTGTGTGGATGCTATTTTCATCATGGAGTCCAAAATAGCATTTACACTAGGATCGATCCCTTCTTGCCATCCAAACCTTCTTTAAGAACAAAGCACACAAAATGACATATCACTGTCATCAGGCTTTTTTTCTTGAATATTTGTCCATCTCATTCAGCAAAATCTTATAGAGTTACCCACCTCAGGTAAGAATCCATTCAGTGAAACTTCATGCAGAACAATACTGAATATCCAAGAAACGAGGTTTGTCATCTGTCGTTTTTTAACTATTGTTGGCATTCTAAAGTGAGTGGTTTTTAGGAAACATTGTTGTTTTTGGGTGTGAACAATGGATTGTGCTGAGACGTTTCTCTTTATAGGATGTTTTAGGCGCGTAATTTAGGCGGGATTTTATTATAATAAAGGCTATAACACGTCCCATCTTCCAAGTTTGGCGTTTTTATATTTAATGGCGTTTTGTAGACCAAGATGATAAAGTACACTAACACAAAAAAAATTACACAGGAAAGATAGTTTTTATTATTTGGCGTTTTGTATTTAATGGCTTTTGTGGCATTTTTGGCGTTTTGTAACTTGTCACACCCCGACCACGTAAAACAACAAATCGTGGCGGAAACGTCGGGGAGTGTTGTAACAGAATCATTGTTTCACAACCAAGGATTAAAAAAATTTGTTTTATTGAATTATTGAACTCATTGTTTTATTACAAATCAGATAAATACAAATATTGTCTTTTAAGTTTTAAAGTCGCTAAGGCACAAGTCCATCCTAAGTGTAGCATGCATCAACATTCATCACATTGCAGCACCTGAAACATGTGTAAAAATAGGTACGTCAGCATAAAAATGCCTGTGAGATACATAGGTTTTTATTAATGCAGGATTCATGACTTGTAAGTTTAAAAGAATGTTTAACAAAAATAGTCATGAATTTAAAAAATGATGTTTCTTTATAAATCATATAACAAGTGATAAGAAATCAGATGATATAAAAGAAAGATGCATAAATAAATAACTAAGTAAAATGAGTTTGTATAAAATTATGTTGTTTGTAAAACAATGTTTTGATAAAAAGGTTTGTAGTATATATAAAAATATACTTTGGTTTTAAGAAAGTCGAATAAGTAATATATTAAAAATATATTTTAGTTCCAAAGTAGTTAAGCAGATAGTATATTAAATATACTTTAGTTGTCAAAATAATAATTTTCAGTAGTATATCAAAAGTATACTTTGGTTTTATAAATAACGTATTAAACTATGCTTTGGTTTTATAAATAACATATTAAACTATGCTTTGGTTTTATAAATAACATATCAACTATGCTTTGGTTTTGTAAATAACATATTAAACTATGTTTTAGTAATTAACAAAATATATGTTGTTTTGTACAATATCACATATGAGAGCATATCAAACTATACCTTGGAAGTATAACAAAATATACAAAAAAATGTGACTTAGAATTCATTCAAACCTTAGTGTATCAAACTACACCTTAGAGACTATAAAAATACCACAAAGGCAATCTCTATTTGGACAAAAATCGGTTTCTGACATTCCATACAACAGGAATGGGGTGTCTAATCCTATAGCGCTATATCATACTACCAATCGGTTTGGTGAATGTATAAAATAAGTACAACCCAACAATTAATTTTATAATTTCGAAAAATTAGTGTTTAAACCATTGATAATCATTCAGTTGTCAAAAGATAAGAACTAGCATGTATAATTAATTTATACTTTGAAATCATGAACATAACAAATAGGAACACATGTTTCACCCCAAAACATTGAAAACAGTAAAAGAGGGGACTATGTACTCACTTGAGATTGCTTAGAAGTCTTGAATAACAACCAAGCAAAGCTAGAAGGATCACGGAATCAAACGGCACCTAATATAGGTAACTATGTAAATAAACCGGACCTAAATCGGAAGATCGGATAGGATGAGGCTTCGTAAACCAAATGAGTGTTGGAACTCATATGATATGGTTTAACAAAGCCTTCATACTAAATCAAAACCTAGGCTAAGTGCTTACGACCCATTACGACCCGTTTAGGTAGCTTACGCTACTTTAACACGTCGTTCGCATAAAAACGCGTTCAGAACGCTTAACTAGTCCTATGACAAGTATTATATGCCTAAACATGTTTAATTATGTTGCATAATCAGTTAAGTGACAAAAGCTTGGGTTACATATGCTTAAATACCAATTATGCATGAAAAGGGTATTTTGGTCATTTTACCTAAGACATATAAACAACATATCATACAACTAATTAAACCTAAGTGACCATAAGGTATAACCTCGGAAGGTTATTCCCTATACAACTATGGTCACTAAACATGCTTGGTCAGATCCTATTGATTGACCAAACGGGTCGGGTTCGAAAGTCTAAGCGGTTGTTTAGACCGCTTGACTTACGACTCTATACAAGCACTAAAGTAAAAAGTGACGAGCTAAACATGTTAAAACATGTTTAACGAAGTTTGAAAACAAGTTTGATATCAAGGCAAAGGGTCTTGATACCCAAAAATAGTTTGGTTGCAAAATACGCATAAACGCGTATTTTGACCGAAACTATGACTCGTCACTACACCTAATCAACGTGGTAATCAGTAGGCATAGTCACTAGGGACTATAACCATCGTGATTACGCTCACGTTGCAAAGTTCAAACGAACTTCTTGTTGACCAAAGACTGGTCAAAGCAGAAAGTCAAACACTGTTTGACTTTCACGCTTAAAAACGCGTAAAAGAACGAAAGAATACTTACAACGGGTCCAAGAAATGAAGATATTGATCTAAGTGTTCTCAGGTATGAGGTTTTGGAACCTCAACTTAGAGAAATTCAGATCAATTGTGAGGAACAACAATGAAAGCTTGGGTATTTATAGGAAATCCATAACCGTTAGGATCGTTTCTCGTAAACCGTGCTTCGATCTTGGCCCTCCACTTGGGCACATGGTTTTCAAAACCATGGGAATGCTAAAAACCATAAAAAACAAGCAAATGGTATTGAGAAAATTGCATTTAAACCCCTGAAAATCGACCAGAATGCCAAAAACAGAATCTGATCTGGGCTTGTCCTCGCGGCCCGCGTCGCCAGACCCTAAGGTCTACACGGCCCGCCTAGACACTTTCAGAAACTGACAACTTTGGCCCCTTCAATGTATAAAACTTGTTTTTGGCTCGTTTAAGCCCCGTTAACCCCATTTCAAGGATCTAAAATGAAGTTAAGTATAGGGAACTTAAAATATGCTCAAAAATATCTCGGATGTTGGTTCGTTTTGTCGTACGGTTGCGTTGGTCGGTTAATTACGACGAAACACGAACGGACACGAAAAACGATCCAAATTACGCGATGAATGGAATTTTATTATGCCAACCACTAAAATAACATATTTTAATGATTACATAAATTTTTGGATGTCCGGATATATTCAGACCGTAAGATATGTGCGAAAATGCAAACTTATGCACTTTTTGACGCTTTTAGTCCCTGAATGGCCAAAAAGTTTATTTTAGCATACCGAACACCTCAAAGCCTATTTCTAAGCTATGTAAAGGATATTTAGGGCATGTTTAACTTATGATCATGTTCTGGAATGTTCGTTACAGTACGAATGGACATACTTTCGCAGTTTGTCGAAATTAGTCCCTGTAAGCGAATAAACTTGATTTCGACACACCAAACCTTCCAAAACTTATTTCTAAGTTATGTAAAGGTTATTTAAGGTATGTTAAGCACATGTCACTATTCTGGAGTGTTTGTTGCATTAAATTGATTACGTTTACGCATCAGTTCGCGTATAACCTTCTAGAAAGCGATTCAGAGCTCGAAATCGAACAAGAATTGATATGTGCAAACGATACACATATTTATACAAAACCCAAGTATGAAATACAATATTTCATTGGTTTGGTATTTGTTTGATGGTTGAAGTGACACAGGTGTCACATAACTAATAAGAGAAATATAGTATTTTATTATTTGAAAAAAAAATTACACAAAAGAAAATAAAAAAAAATTAAAACTCCTCGTCAGAAGGGACTTTTGCTGAGAAGTATCCATCACTCCCTTCGTCTTCTTCTTCGGATTCTTCTTCCAATCTCTCATCCAAGTCACCACTTTCACTTTCATTGGCTTCTTGTTCTTGAAGATTTTGAAGCCTCCATTTAAAAATGTCCTGCATCAATGCCATTTTTATATTCATGTCTGTGTTCAAACATGTGGCGTTGTGTAAGTTCTCCAGAACCCAACCCCCTGCTTGGTCATGATGTTTTCAAGCATGTAGTCTTTCTGCGCTCCGTTGCCACATATAATGGTGACCATGTCTGTATCTTCATCAAAACGCCATGATGTGTGACTGGGTCCATTTTTATTTGCTTTGCTTGGTCCAAACTTACTGGTTAATCTTCTCATAACCTTATGTGTTTCACCACATTCGTTATCAAGAGGGATGCCAAGCGATATGATACCTCACTATACCTCTTCTTCCATTTTTAAAATGGCTTTGATTGTTTTAATAAACACTCTTCTTTTGTTGTCAAAACGTATTACGAATCTTCTGATTCTGAGGGTGTATCTCCATGAAACGATGGTTGCCATTTTGGCGTTTTTAGTATGATCAATGGAAGTGATGATGGAAGCAATGGTAACGTCGTTTATATAATGATGTTTTTGGAGCGTAGTTTAGTAGGGTTTTTTCTAAAAAAATGTTAATAATTGACTTTCAGGTACTGTTTGTTTCATCTACCTACTAAGTTTGCAACGCGTTTTATCATTAAGCCTTTTGCGTTTTGTATTAATGGTGTTTTAATCATTTTGAATAGCGTGTTGCTCATTTAGTTTGACGTTTTGAATTTGAGCAGTAAAAGACCTTTTTACCCTATATGGGAAGGTTTAAATGAGAATGCTAAATATTGTGAGAACCGTGAGAATCGAATGAAAAAGCCACGAGAACTTGGTCAAAAATAATTCAAATTCAAAAAATGTTTTACACTTATCATTATAATTCGAGTACAATGTCAAAAATTTATATTACACATTTAAATTTACGTGAATTCGTAAATAAAGAAAATTTACACATGTGTAAGTTTGCCATTTACACATGTGTAAAAAATCTAATAAGAGTCATTTTGAGGGAATAAATGAATTATTTGATGTTGTAAATTCTTTTTTTGATGTTGTATCTTAATTACAATAAAGGCTTGTATTAAAAAAAAATTGGTTTTTTCATTCGTTCACACAGTTCTCGCAATATTTAGCGTTCTCAAGATAACCCTCCACTATATATATATATATATATATATATATATATATATATATATATATATATGGTTAGGTTCATGAATGAACAACATCCTTGTTTATTAACAAAGTGAACCAATCTCAACCATTCATTTCATTAGTTGATGAAAAGGTTAGGATTGTAATTCTACATTTAATCTTTTTTTTTAAATTCCTTTTCAATAATTGTAGCAGTTACGTGTGCTTTATTTTCAAAATTTTAGGAGATTTCCTTTGATTATATCTCCATCTAATATTTTCGAAAATCTTGGGTTTGTTTAACTTACGTTGATGTCGACGAATACAGGAAATTATTACGCACACTGAAATCGACATTTATCTTCTTCTTTCAAGAAATGAGGCCAGACTCATATTCTTTCAAATCGCACCAGTTTGTTCATCATTGTTCTTGATAAAACCTGGAGTTTTTTTCGATACTCATAGATTATACCTTCGTCTTCATGCAACATCAATATTATGTCGGAAAACAATATTGTTGTTCAGCCTACCGTTTCAGTACATTTTAATACTCCATGTGGCATGTTGAACGAGGATGTAAAAGTTCATAATCATAATGTTGTTCATCCTATGTAAGAATATTCCTTGAGAATGTGCAGATTGGATCCTATATATATAAAAACAGTGGAGCATTAAGGTATTTTTTAAACATAATAGTATATATATTATTAGATGTTTATGCACTTTCATTGTTTCATGATCAAGCTGCCCGTTTTATTCAGTTTTTACGTTGTACATATACGTACTATTTGTGGATTCTTGAAGTACTTGTATGACTTGTTTTTTTTTTTATTATTCCTGTTAATGTTGAGTTCTATATAAATGGTTTTTGGTAATGTCATATGGCACACAATAAAAGATTTATATCGTTATGCACATATATATATTGTAAAAAGTTTTTGTTTTTTCGGTGGATTAGGTTTATATCGTTATACACATATGTATAGTTCTATTCTTTTGTTTTTTTGGTGGTTTTATGTTTATATCATTATACACATATGTATATTGCAAAAAGTTTTTTTTCTAGTGGTTTTATGTTTATATAAATAGAAATTTATCAAATGCACACCTAGATGAATTATACATATTATTATGATATTAAGGTTTTATATTACATGCATTGGCTGACTTTCATGCTTTATCTAAACGTGTAGACTCAGTTGCTAGTAACGTCTATGAGATTCCAAGTGGGACTTGGTATTGGACACCAAACGTACCTATCGGTTTCAAACCCTTTGTTGGAGCCAGATTTTGTACAATAAATGAAGCAATGGCTATGGATGAAGAGTACGCATAGAGGGCCGAATTTTGTCCGCTCAAAAAGGCGAGCCAATTAAGGACGATCGTTAACCGATGAAGAGCATGAGGAAGATACAAAATCTGAAACCGAAGAATCAGGAAGTGAAGATAATGGAAGCAAAGAATAGGCTACTCACAGTTAGTTATTTATCATGTTTTTTTCCTTGTAAGACTCGTTTCACGTGCGTTTTAATTCTACACTATGGGTACTTTTATTATTGGTGTTCGTAGTAGGGGTGTTCATATATTTTTTTATATTTGGTATATTTTATATGATTTCTACAAATCTTGACATTTTATAATTTTTTAATCATGTTCATACCATATACGGGTTCTAATATGTGGCATCTGATCAAAGCCAATAGGACAAAAACCAATTACAACTTAAGAGTTTTTTGGTCAATACACAGTTGTATAACATCATTCTTCACATTACACCAGTGTACAGATGACTAAAATACATTTGTGTATACATATTTTACCTGTGTAATGTTCCATCAAACGCCTATCTATACTCAAATAAAACCATGAATATCTTAAATAATATATGGACGATAAAAAATAAAAACAACATAATACACACAAACGAAAGGATGCTTACTTAAAACAAATTGTAAGTTAAATACATACCCATAAATATAATATGTTTTCTAATCAAAAGACTAGGTTGTACATAATCAAAAGTCTAACAACTTCTTAATCTAAAGACCAACAACTTCATAACTAGTGTCATAGACCGAATTGGAATAACAAAATTAACATTTAAAAGCGTTTCTCACCTTTTCATATTTATTCACTTTTGTCAACATTCTTTCATGGTGCTTTGTTTGCTTTTGATGTCACGAGTCACACAATATATTTTTTCCATAGTATGGTTAATTTCGCTTTTTTTTTGTTTTTGTTAGAGGAAACCTACTGTACCAAATTTCCTTTGTTAATCCCATCCATCTTTCCATGTGCCGCATGGCAAACACTCCTTAATCAACCCTATTGTTAGTGGTAACCCATTCAATTTCCAACCTCTATTGCATTGCTGCTTCAAACTCTAACCCCTTCGGATGCTGAACTTCCTTTAGGTAATTACTGACAATATCATTCTATTAAACAAAAAAATTTATATAAGTACAAAAGATACAAAAATCAATCAATATATTCTTTCTAGGATTCGACTATTAAAAATTGTGGAATATACACATATAAACTAACATCCTTGTTTCATTTTTCTATACACAGATGAACAACTGAATATAATACACAGATGTACATCTGCCTCTACACATGCGTATAAACTAACAACTTTGTTTCATCAGATAACATTATACATATATGTATAACCAAAAATTGCTCCAGTATGAAACAAAACACCAAAACTATTGGCTAACAGTTCATACATATGTGTATGTTGTGCACTTCTTCCTGAAGATACTTACAACTGTACACTACAAAAAAAAAACAGAGTGGAATCACCATATCCTACAAAACCATTACAAAAACAGAGTAAAATCAATATACACAAATGTACACTACATATGTACACTTGTGCACTTCTTCCAGAAGATTCTTACAACTGTACACTACAAAAAAAAAAAAAAAAAAAAAAAAAACAGAGTAAAATCACCCTATCCTACAAAACCATTACAAAAAAAGAGTAAAATTAATATACACAAATGTACACTACATATGTACATTTGTGCACTTCTTCCTGAAGATACTTACAACTGTACACTAAAAAAAAACAGAGTAAAATCACCCTATCCTACAAAACCATTACAAAAACAGAGTAAAATCAATATACACATGTGTACATCGCCGTGGTAACAAACCATTACAAAAATCAAAATACTGTCGGGATGATGATAATAGAAAAAAGAGTAAAATCACCCTATCCTATAAAAAAGTACTGTTATACCCGGAATAAAGGATGCTCAAAACCCACAAGCGCATCACAATTATATGATTAAAACAACTATTACAACTTTAAAAGAAACTTTAAACACAGGGTGAACGAAACCCTAGATTCCAATTACATACAATCAAATGAAATAGAAATTATACATAATCCGAAACGAAGGTACTAAATTAAGAATCGTACCTTTTGCACGGAATCCGATAAATGAAATCGCTGCCATGGATTACTATGTGCACCGATTATTGCAGCAATCATTCGCCAGTGGGTTTTTAATCGGGAGAAACTGTGAATTCGTTTTTTAATAAGGAGATTGATATAATTTGCTAAAAAATGAAATGTGCGATGATTAGGGAAGGGGTCAATGTTGGTTTCGAAAGACATTTACAAAAATACCCTTGTCAGAATTGTTTATTACTGAAGTATTACTTAATAATTACAAAATTGTCATTACCCTTAGATCTCATCATCTACTAAACTAAGGTTCAAGATCTGTTCACTTTGTTCACAAATGAACCATTGTTCACTCTAGAACCCTACCCTATATATATATATATATATATATATATATATATATATGGTCATGATTTAGAGAAAACGGTGGAAAGTGTGAGAACGGTGAGAATGGTTATGGATCGTCCGATCAAAACAATCTATGGACTAGATTGCGCGGTGGCGTTTTGGTAAATAACATCAATTTTATTATGTGGGACGTGCTTCATTAAGGGTAAAAGGGTCTTTTACCGCTCAAATTCAAAACGCCATCAAATGATAACACGCCATTAAAAAAAAACGCCATTAAACAAAACGCCATTATAAACAAAACGCCAAAAATTAGTGATAAAACGCGTTGGATATTACAGGAAGAGGAAACAATACAGTAACTAAATTCCAGTTATTAACATTTATTAGAAGAAATTCCCTCCTAAATTATGCACCAAAAACATCATTATATAAACGACGTAAAACATCGCTTCCATAAATCACTTCAATCTATCCATTTCTGCAAAAAAACATCTTCAATGACATGCCACCAAACAAGAATATCACACCAAATAACAGGATGCCACTAAGCAGCTTCGTCTAAAAAAGACGGTGTTTATGTAGGAAACTTGACATCTAGCTAAGGTATTCAAAGGTTCAAAACGCCAAAAACAAATTCAAGAAGAAGAGCCTGATGACAGTGAAGATTCAGAAGAGAAATTAGAATACCATTTTTATTTTTTTTCTTTTTCATTTTATACTGTTTTGTTATCAAATTATCTGTTGTTTTGATATCTAATTCTTTACAAATAAAATACATTATTATATAAAACGCCAAAACTACAAATACCAAAAACTATAAACACCAAAACGCTAGTAGTATGAAAACTGTGAGAACGGGTGCTGCCAAAGCACATTCTCAAATGTATTAAACGCCAAAAAATTCACTAAACACCATTAAAAACATTTGGTCTTATTGTAATCTTATGAAAATATTAATCACTCGTAGTGAATCATTATACAATGCCACAAAACGCCAAAAAAATTGACCAGAAAACGCTATAACGCCAAAAAATTATCTATGTGGCACAAAAACAATTAATTCAATGCCAAAAAGTTTAATAAGTACAATTAACGCTAAAATAATCTTAGACGCTAGAAAATGTTATAGCGCGTTGGAAAAATAAAAGAAGATTGAAAAGACAAAAAAACCCCTCACCCATGATCATATCCTGTGCCACGTGTTTGGCCAGGATGCGTTCTCACCATTCTCACACTTTTGAATGTTTTCTTCTGATCACGTACCTATATATATATATGTATGTATGTATGTCTAAGAAAAATAATTTATTTGTCTAAGAAAAGTAGTCTTGATTATTTTTGTTGCGAATTGCTCCTTCATATTAATAAATTAAGTCTACATATATATATATATATATATATATATATATATATATATTAAACTTAATAGGTGAATTATAAACTTAAATGCGTAACTGAAATCCCAACCGAGTCAAACTTTTCATACTCCAAACTCCTAAGACCATGATCAATGCAAATCATTCTCATTTCATTTCGGTGATGTGACATAAGCCTTCAGAAGACTTGCTCTCAAGAGGAGGTGAATTTAAGGATGATAGTATGTGAGGAAGTACATGCATTTAAGAGTAATGTATAGGGATGACAATGAATCTGAACCTAATGAGTAGGGGTTTTTTTCATATTTTTTGGTGTTTGTATTTTTATTCCCTAATCTGTTTAGATTGGAGAAGAAGAAAAAGTGCAAGGTGGTCGATAGATTTAATGCATAGCTGAACAACTTTATGGGTTGTTGGAATTGGTCTCGGGTGCTAACGTCGAGTGAAGAAGTCATGGAGTGGAACAACTTAAATGAGTTACTGGATGAGGTTGCACATTCTGATAACAAGGATATGTGGGAGTGGAAGGGAGGAACGGATAAAGATTTCTCGATCAACGCTGTGAAGAAGTTTTTGGTTAGCGATGTGGACTGAAGTAATGTTTTTGTGTTTAGTTGGTGCAAATGGGTCCCGAAGAAATGTAATATTCTGGTTTGGAGGGTGGTGATGGGGCGTATTCCGACCTTGTATGCTTGGCTTGGAGAAGTTGCTACATAGGGGATGGGACATGTGTTCTTTGCAACTCCGAACCGGAATCGGCGGAGCACCTGTTCTGCTCCTCTTTTGCAGCGATAATGGTTTGGGATCGAATCAGTAGATGGTGCAAGATGGATCCGTTTTTCGTTTTTTCGGTGAAGGATCTCATCTAGATCGGTGATAATGTTAGTTTCGAGAAGAAACGAAGGGACGTGGTTATGGGCATTGTGATGGTGGGTATATGGTGCCTGTGGAGTGCTCAGAATAATAGGAGGTTCTCTAATGGCAATGTAGCGATCTACAAGATTCTTCAAGACATCAAATTTTAGGCTTCTTTTGGTATAAAAATAGATCTAAGGATAGAGCGATTAGTTGGAATAGATGGTGTAATTTTGATTTCTTTAAATAGTTTTTTGTCTTGTGTAATGCTGCCCCTTGTGTTATAGGGGTGGCTCGTTTGTGAATAGTATTTACCTTTCAAAAAAAGGTGTTTGGGTTTTTGGCCGTGAAAAAATGACAAGAAAAGTGACCCCTTTAATGTTTGGATTGGTCAGGATATTTAGATTCGGGTTAGTTCGGATCGGGTTTGTTTGATTTTCGAGTTTAGATGTAAAATGAGAAATAAAATGTTTGGTTTTTTACAAAATATCATTAAAATTCATATTGTTACTAAAAATATCATTAAAACTCAAACATCATTTGATATTATGATATGGTTGTTGGACCCATATTCATTGATGAATAAAACAATTAATGATTTCAATAAACCAAGTGTAACCAATGTTTTATGCGGAATTAAGAATCAATACCCAACAATCTTGGAGTTACAGAATTTTCATGTGTTATTCAATTTGTAAAGTGTTGTACAAGAATGAATAATAAATGTGTTTGCTTGTTAAAATACATAAAAAATCTACCCAGATGGAACAATTAAGTTCCGGATTTTGGTGATGGATAAGTGAAAAAAAATTGAGTCGCTTGAATGCTGTCTTCAAATTAGTTGCCTTCCTTCTTCGGTTATATTGCTATCTATAGGAAAAGTTCAACATCACAGGATCAATAAACAATAGTTTATTGATCCCAATAACTAGTGGGTCAACATGAACTTTATCCCTTTGATGTTTGTGCATAATTTGTCAACTTGTGCTTACTTCATTAGCTTGTAGAAGGCATTCAGTTGGAGTCTTCTATTACTAGTGAGGCTCAACATGCACTGAAGTTGTTCTCTCCTTGAACTATGTATTTTGAGTAAATGCTTTAACCTTTGCGCTACAACCAATAGTTGCTCATAATTAGTTAAGTCGTCTGTAGTTTTGATGAAGCTCTTCATCTACTGGAAAACTTTAGTTGTATTTGTAAAGACTTCAGCTACAACTAGACGCTTTATTATCCAATTCAGCCCAACGTGTTCCGTTATCAACGGAAAACGATTTTCTTGGAGATTTCTTTTCCACACTTAATCATAAAATGGAATAATAATAGCAATTTCAAAAGTCCCAAAACTTAATGTTCCATATACAAGAGACTTTAAACTAATGCACATCTATTAAAAAAGATAATAAATGTTCGGGTTTTAGGCTGGGAAAAGTGACACAATAACCGAACCATAAACGAATCCGGGTATTTGGATTTACGAAGGTGTGGCTGGAGCTCATATTGTGTTTTCTAGGTTGTGCTTTTTTGCAGCTATCTAGGATTGGGTATATTGGGATCTAGAAATATTTTTTAATGAACGTAAAGGAAAACCCTCTTTGGGTATTCCCCGGAAGATAGACTATTACGACCCATACTTGGCGTGCAAGTATATACTTAAAATGAAACTTGTCTAAAACTACCTATAGGCAGTTAGGGGTTGGGTGTAACACCCCAAAAATTTTGTCTAATTACATGACGACATGTGTCCAATTCTCCAACTAATCCTGAATACGTGGAGGGAGAAACCTCCAGCTAATTCTGACTATGTGGAAGGAGGAAGGACCTACACTGTACGTTCACTGAAACGTGTCCCGAATCTCCGACTAATCCCAACTCTGGGAAGGAGAGGGACTTTTATTGTGCGTTAACTGAAACGCGTCCCAGATGTTCAACTAATCCCCATTGTGTGGAAGGACAAGGACTAATATTGCTCATATCAATAACTTATTAAACCCAAGGGGTCAAATGTGAAAAAAATCATATTTCTGAAGTCCTTACGGACCGTAAGGCATTTGAAGTTATGCGCGTCAGGAGGTCTTATGGACCGTATAGCATCAATGCTTACGGCCCGCATAAGGGAGTGATGGGCAAGCAAAACAAGGTCCTTACGGACCGTAAGAAAGTTACGGTCCGTAAGGGACTCGCAAACATCTAGCTGTCTTTGCTGCTGTTCTACCACCTTGCAACCATTCTTACCACCATCTCTACCCATCTTCCACATCCATGAGCACTTGGCAACACCTGAAGACCACTGGAAACACTTGGCATCATCCCCTTCACCTCCCTGGGCTACAAAATAACAAGCTCCTTCATCCATTTCATTTGCTCATTCATTCTCTTTTACTCTAATCACTCTTGGAGCTTTCCTCTGGACAAGAGGACTCCCACTCTCAGTTCTATTATGCTCAAACACTTCCAAGTAAGTGTTTCTACTTAGTCTTTTTCAATTATATTAGTTATTTTGAGTTTAAAGTCAAACAGTTGACTTTCTGTTTGACTTTAACTCCTGGCCATTTTGGTCAAGGTAAAGTTCAATCCGAACTTTCCTACGTGATCGTAATAACGATGGTATGATCGCTCTTTGATCATACCCTCGGATAATCACCTTTACTCGTTGAATTGATAAATTGAGCATGTTACGTAAAAGTTGAATTTTCGACTAAATGGCATAAATGGTTTCTATAACTTATAACTCAATTGTTTTAACATATATACAAGTTTTATAACTCATATAAACTGATGTTAACATGCCCAACTTGTCCAATTCAGTTTAGAGTCTCATTCTATGTCAAAAGTCAAGCAGTTTGACTTTTGCTTTGACTTTTGATTCTGACCTGTTTGGTCAACGTTTAGACCTGTTTTAAACTTGTTTTGAGACCATGTTATTGTTAGTATAACTCTCTAAAGTTATACCACATGGTTAATCCGTTTGATGGGTTAAATGACAAGTCTTGAATATATTGTTGTAAATGGCCACAATACCCTTATGTGGTCAAATAGTTAATAAAATGGTTTCAATCTAAACCAAGTTATAAACTAACTTTTGAACAGAAGGTATATCAACTAAAGATATAATTTTGATACTTAGACTTGTCATAAGCCTATCCGACCTTCCGAACCCGTCTTTACGCGCATAACTAGTTATGCGAACCTAGTTCGCATAAACGAGGCGTAACGAGTCAAAACCTTTTAAAATCTTTCAAAATTAGAATGTTGGTTTACTTTACCTTTATCCAATGAGTATTTATACTCGGATAGGTATGAACCACATTCTAATCAATCTTCGCTCAATCTAGCGAACCGATTTTATTCTTACGTAACGGGTCGTGTCTAAAGAACTAACCTATGACCCGTATACATTCTAGCAGATAACTGAATCTGTTCACTCCAGACTATAGAACCCCCCAGATATTCGGACTTGAGTTTTAATATTTTGACTTTATGGCTTTTACTATACTAAAACCGTTATCGGTTGGAAGCTAGCAAAAAGGTACATACTCTTAACTTATTTTGTTTTAAAACTTTGGGTATGGCGAATACGCCACCTGGAGCAGGTATTACATAAATGAGTCGCCTATGATTGTTCATAAATGTAAGAATCCGGTTTAATCCGTTTTACTTGATAACTGAAACAATTGGGGGTTATTGGTACCGTGTCCGGGCGTCCCGACTCATGAACTATTATGGCCATGCCGAATAACGTGTCGGGGTAGGCACACTGACTGTAAGACACGTTATTCAACTTTGGTGTGTACCTTAATCATTATAGCATTGAAAATGACCGGCTTTGATCTCTGGTTCCCATTGTATGACAAGTATGTAAATCTGGTGACAAGATAAAATCCTAAGAAATATTAAATGATTACCTATAGGTTTTCTTTATGTATAAAATCATTTTTGAAAAAACTATTTTCAAAATGAGTTAGTTAATTATATTTACCAGCAAAAGCTAACGTATTTTCAAAAGATTGAACTGCAGGTACCGAACCTTGATATTAGGCTAGGAATCCGTGTCGGCTGTGATAAAGGCTATGGAATTTGCAACTCCTAGCTTAAGGCCTATGATGTCTAAGCTTCTTTTTATCTCGATCCCGCTTGTGGGCTTAAACTTGAACACTTGAACAACTTGTATTTTGTTTATTCAGATACTTTTAATGTTAAGAATATTTTTACACTAAATACTTCCAACTGTATATTATTAAATTGTGATACTGTTATCCAATCGTCACGACCCATCTGGGCCCACTGAAAATCAGGGTGTGACATCGGGTTATTGTTGTGAGATGGGTGTAGAGTTTTATGACAAATGAGACACAGAAAACAGAAATTATTTGTGTACATATATTACAAAAACGTCAAATAAAAGTAGGTGATAAAGGTTCAGGTTAGTGGTGTGACAACCCTCATGATTACATGTATCCGTACGATTAATTAATATTAAATTGTGCTTAATGACTGTGCTTAATTACAACTGATGACGTAACTGCTTTATGATTTCTGCATCATACATACATATGCATCACATACTAGTCTTGTGCAGAAAATTGACTAAATGGTCCTGAATGTTTTCCTAAGTGTTGGGAATTAAAAGTGTTACAAATAGTTACATAAAAGACACTATACGGAACAACTTAGCACTTTAACGAACCGGGATCTAACCGAACAACCGGACATTACCCGGGACACCAAAATATTGCAAGAAACATTGTTTTATTATTTTTGGACTAGTTATGGTCCCCGAATACCCCCAACACATTATAAAATGTGCCATACACACATAACACTAGATTTTTACATTTAACTTCCAACCATTTACCTAACCATCAAAATTTACAAATAACCCCCCCCCCCCCCCCCATATGAAATTTACGGCCCAAGTGGGGGACCCCACACTAGATTTCATTTCAATATTTTAATGGGATCTTGCTTGATTCTTTGTACAAAATATAAGATGAGATCTTTATAAGCATGGTTCCTTAGATCACCAAATCATTCCATATCATTTTCATATCTTACAAGATCACACCACCTCCCTCATACTCACTCTCTCCCTCTTGGCTCACCTTACAACCGCCACCACCACCACCACCTTGCAACCACCATACAACCATTTTCAAGCTTGCTTCAAATGTTAAAAGGTGATACATGGAGCTTGGAGTTTGAAGAACTTGAAGAACCTTCATCTTTAGTTTTCATTCACCATCTTCTTCATCATTTTCTCTAGTGATCTTCCCTAGCTTAAAGCTAGTTGTAAGCTTCTTGCTAACTCTTGGTTACTTCCTATTTTTAGTAGTTAAAGGATGTATTATGATGAAATAACTAGAACACTAAAAGACTTGAATCTTGAATCTTGAATCATGAGATGAAATATGATGATATATTGTTAGAATGATGTTGTTTAGTAGATGGATGATGATTGCATGTTAATTCAAGGATAATTGACTTATAACCTGCTGTAAATAATCGATATGGGTCGTGGGTGCATTAGTTATTCGGTTGGGGAGTTCGGGTAACGATTAGAGCTGAAACAGAATCTGTCTATGACTCTGCAGCCAACTTCAGTTGGCTGTAAACGGACCGTTATAAATCGAAAAAATTGATTTTCTGAAGTTTAAATTATGTATTTTCGAAAAATGAATCAAATGGAACTGAAATCATATTTTTTCGAGGTGGTTTACTATTTTTAAAGGTCCGTTTTGTACAGCAGCAAAAGCTGTGTTTTTACTGCAGAAAATGTGTGTTATGTTTTTCATCGTAACTTGAAATCTGTGTAGAATTAGCTCATGAAATTTGTACTGTAGATGACCATTGATGTCCTTGTAATGCTCCAACTAGAATTTCATCAATCAGACTTACGATGAATTTTAAATGAATTATTCCGTGGACTGTAGTCAGAAAGTGACGAATCTGATTGCAGTCGGTAAATGATTTTTTATAAAATATTGGTAATGAAATGGATCCCGAGATTTTTACACATTAACATCTGGATTCTTTAGAACATTTTGTAAATGTTTGGGAATTTTTGGAATAAGTTAACTATTTTATTAAAATACCCGAAAACAGTCCAGTTTTGGGTGTTCAAGCTGAAACAATATAACTAGTGATTTGCATGTCTAAATGTCGGTTATGTTATCCAATAATGATCTAACGTGTTATATGTCAATGAAAGTGTTATGTGCAATATCGTATGCTTGCTCTTGAGTAGCTATAAGTGGAATCTTTATATGGGCGTGAACTATTAAAGTGAGTGCATGTTATGTAGTAGATACGTGTAGGAACTTTGTGCTCTATTTGAAACCACTAAATGACTAACTGGTAATCATATTAGGACGTGATTGACCGACCTTGACTGTTAGCTATTTTTGAGAGTCAAACTGAGCAACCAAAGGTGAGTTCACACTCCTTCTAAGGCATGGGATTCCCGGTGGTTGGGAATGGGTTAAAGAACTAAAACGGAACCTGCATTTCCTCCTTGGGTAGGATATGTACCACCATCCTCCATGGGTAGGATGCCGATATTAATCCTGCGTATTCTCCTTGGGTAGCATACATACGTTCGTTCTCCTTGGGTAGGACAACAACCTTAAACTACTAGCCAACACTCTATCACCGTGCCAGTTGACAAACCTCACACCGTGCCAGTTGGACAGGCGTGTACTAATGGATCATGGCTTCAATGATGATAGACATTGACTTAGGTCACAACTTACTTTCGTCAGTAGTCGATATGGTAACGGTCTAGTGGTTCACATGGGGAAGCCCCCACTAATTATGGATATGGTTTGGGGAAAAACAAAGATACTGGTTAACTCGTGGTTTACGAAACAACTTATGGTTTCTGAAATAAACTTTTAAAACCAAACAACCAACTGTGAACTCGCTCAACTTTGTTGTTGACTCCTTGTTACATGCCTTGCAGTTCGTTAGGTATCTATGGAGCTTGCACGAGCAGGAGGAGTCGTTGTGGGACATGGACCGTGTGTGCCATGTTAAACTTGCTAAACTTATAACTTAGGCTTTGATTTTACGTTTTATGCTTCCGCTGTTTAAGTTGAACTTGGTTAACTAGTTTTTGAACACCAATTATATTGCGTGGTTGGAGTTTATCTCTTTTAAATACATTGTTCAATATGATTGGTGGCTTGATCCTGGTCATGTCACGCCTCCATGCGATGATACTCCGCTTGTGGATTCTAGGGGTGTGACAGATTGGTATCAGAGCCATTGGTTATAGTGAACTTGGTTTTAAAAAAAAGGAAAAGTTTTTTTGACAAAACCAGACTATAACCTGTACAGTGCTCAACGATCCACAACGACGCTTCGCTCCACGGGCAAGACTCGACACAATAGGTGGTATGATTTATGTTTATATTGTCTGTTTGATAGTTCACATAGTGCATTAGTTAACGTGATAACTGCTATTTGAACCATGTGTGCTTACTCTCTCCTGTCATCCCACGCTTACACGCTTTCACGACACCTTTCTCACTTACGTTGCTTTGTTGTGAAGATCATGAGTGGACGTTTGAACTTGACTCAAGCCTAGCTGACGGCTCTAATCAACGAACGAGTGGCTGAGGCACTCGCAGCTGTCCCTGCAGGAGGTATAACCTGCCATATCAACCCATCTTAAGACGTTTAGATCCTACCCTCGCAAACCAACTTTTGTGCTTAACCTTGTCTTTTATTCTCGCGCCACAGGCCAACATGCTCAGCCTCCCGTATGTACGTTCAAAGCATTCATGGATTGCCGACCTAGTACTTTTAGCAGCACAGAAGGAGCTGTAGGTCTTCTTCACTGGTTCGAGAAGATTGAGTCTGTTTTTGAGATGTGTGAATGCCCTAAAGCTCGTAGGGTGAAATTTGCTACTGGAACACTCGAAGGTGCTGCTTTAACCTGGTGGAAAGCACAGGTTCAACTGCTAGGGCTGGCGGCTGCTAATGCCACCCCATGGAGCGACTTCAAAGATTTGATCAAAGAAGAGTATTGTAGTCGTGACGACATCCACAAGCTAGAGGTGGAATTTTTCAATTTGAAGATGACGGGGTCTGAAATCGAGGCATACACAAAGAGATCGAACGAATTAGCTATCTTGTGTCCTACTATGGTGGATCCTCCTATCAAGCGTATCGAGCTGTACCTTAAGGGTTTAGTGCCAGAAATTCAGAGCCACATGACCTCAGCTAATCTTAGCACCATTCAGCAAATCATCCGGTTGGCTCATCGTCTCCTTGATCAGGCAGTTGAGCAGAACAAGTTGCCCAAGCGTATTAGCGCTACTACTACTTCTGATGCTCCCAGTGATAACAAGCGCAAGTGGGATGGAAATTCGGGCAAGGGTTCTACTTCAGTTCAGTCTCAGTCCCACCAGCGAAAGACAGATGAGTACAGGAGCCCCTGTCAGCAGTCTTCTGGGAATCAAGGTCAGGGTGGATACAGGGGAAATCACCCTAAGTGCAACCGATGTAATTTGCACCACAGCGGGCTGTGCAACAAGGGTCGTTGTCAGAGATGTAACAAGATGGGTCATGAAGCCAAGGATTGCAGGAGCTCACGTCCTGCGAATCAGAATCGTCAACAGCAGCCATAAGCTCCCCAGAATCAGCAACAGCAACAGCAGGGTAACAGGGGATGCTATCAGTGTGGTGCTGAAGGTCACATCAAGAGAAACTGCCCCCAGTTGAACGAGAAACAGAACAATAACAACAATCAGGGGAACGAAAACAATAATGGGGGAAACAATGATGGCAATGGAGCCAGGGGACGTGTTTTCGTGTTGGGTCAGGGTGATGCAAGGAACGATCCCAATGTAGTGATGGGTAAGTTTCTTCTGGATGACTTCTTTGTTACTGTTTTATTCGATTTGGGTGCCGATACTAGTTATGTGTCCTTAAAAGTTAGTCAAATGCTTAAGCGCACTCCAACACTTTTGAACACCAAACACACGGTAGAGCTAGCAAACGGTAAAAGTCTCGAGGCCACACACAAAGTTAAGGGTTGTAACCTCGTCTTAGCTGGTCAGGCCTTCTCTATCGATCTTATTCCTATCGTTCTGGGTAGTTTCGACGTTGTTATTGGGATGGATTGGTTATCTCATCAGCAATCAGAAATTCTTTGCAACGAGAAGATTGTCCGCATCCCTCGTTCTGGTGAAGAACCCCTCGTGATTCGTGGCGACAAGAGTGGTGCTGTTGTGGGCATCATCTCTTTCCTTAAGGCCCAGAAGTGGTTGCAAAAGGGCCACACTGCTATCCTAGCCCTCGTTTCCGATACATCCTCGAAGGAAAAGAAGATAGAAGACATTCCTATTATGCGCGACTTTCCTGAGGAATTACCTGGTCTTCCGCCTCACCGTCAAGTCAAGTTTCAAATCGAGCTAACTCCTGGAGCAGCACCCATAGCCCGCGCGCCTTATCGCTTAGCCCCATCAGAACTAGAAGAATTGTCCACTCAATTGCAAGACCTCTTGGACAAGGGTTTTATTCGTCCTAGCTCTTCGCCCTGGGGAGCTCCAGTCTTGTTTGTGAAGAAGAAAGACGGTACTTTCAGAATGTGTATTGACTACCGCGAACTCAACAAGGTGACTGTGAAGAATCATTATCCCCTCCCATTTATTGATGACCTATTCGACCAGCTGCAAGGGTCGAGCTTCTACTCTAAGATTGACTTAAGATCAGGTTACCATCAACTGAGAGTCCGAGACGAGGATATCTCTAAAACAGCATTCATGACTCATTATGGGCATTACGAGTTTCTGGTTATGCCTTTCGGATTGACGTATGCACCTGCGGTCTTCATGGATCTCATGAACCGAGTGTGCAAACCTTACTTGGATAAGTTTGTCATAGTTTTCATCGACGACATCCTGATCTATTCGAAGAGTCAGGAAGAACACGAGCAACACCTGAGGCTTATTTTGGAACTTCTTCGAACAGAGCAGTTGTATGCCAAATTTTCAAAATGTGACTGCTGGCTTCGCGAAGTCCACTTTCTAGGCCACGTGGTAAACAAGGATGGGATTCATGTTGATCCATCCAAGGTTGACTCGATCAAGAACTGGCCTGCACCCCGTACACCAACAGAAATCTGCCAATTCTTGGGTTTGGCAGGATATTACAGAAGGTTTATCAAGGATTTCTCAAAGATTGCGCAACCTCTCACTTCACTGACTCAAAAGGGTGTCACCTATCGTTGGGATGATGTACAGGAGTCCGCATTTTAGCACTTAAAAGATAGACTTTGTAGCGCGCCTATCCTCTCATTGCCTGAAGGCACTGATGATTTTGTGGTTTATTGCGACGCTTCCATCCAAGGACTTGGTTGCGTGTTGATGCAACGTCACAAGGTCATTGCCTACGCATCGCGCCAACTTAAGGTTCACGAAAGGAACTACACTACACACGATCTGGAGCTGGGAGCAGTTGTTTTCGCACTTAAGATATGGAGACATTACCTGTACGGTACCAAGTGCACCATTTACACCGATCACAGGAGTCTCGAGCATATCTTCAAGCAAAAGGAGTTAAACATGCGACAACGTCGATGGGTCGAGCTCTTGAATGATTACGAATATGCGATCAAGTACCATCCGGGCAAAGCCAATGTTGTGGCCGACGCCCTCTGTCGAAAGGATACTACACCTAAGCGTGTACGTGCGATACAGCTTGCCATTCACTCTAGCCATCCCACTCAAATTCATGATGCTCAGGTAGAAGCATTGAAAGCAGAGAACATCAGGGCTGAGTCCTTACGAGGATCGAGGAAGCGGTTAGAAAAAAGGAAGACGGCGCCTACTATGTAACAGGGCGCATCGGGGTCCCACTTTACGGAAACTTACGCGAGCTTGTGATGGATGAAGCGCACAAGTCTCGTTACTCAGTACATCCTGGTTCGGATAAGATGTACCACGACTTAAAGACTACATACTGGTGGCCTAGTATGAAAGCCAACATAGCAACCTACGTCAGTAAATGCTTGACTTGTGCTAGGGTCAAGGTCGAATACCAGAAACCATCAGGCCTACTTCAACAACCAGAGATACCTAAATGGAAATGGGAGCAAATTTCCATGGATTTCGTTACTGGCCTGCCTAGATCTCAATGCGGAAATGACACTATTTGGGTGATAGTGGATCGACTGACCAAGTCTGCACATTTTCTGGCTATCAAGGAAATGGATAAGTTTTCTACTCTAGCAGACGTCTACCTAAAGGAAGTAGTATCAAGGCATGGAGTGCCAACCTCCATCATTTCTGATCGTGACTCACATTTTACATCTGAATTGTGGCAAGCTATGCACAAGTCCTTTGGTTCTCGATTAGACATGAGCACAGCATATCATCCACAGACGGATGGGCAATCTGAACGCACCATCCAAACCCTTGAAGACATGCTTAGGGCATGTGTAATCGACTTTGGTAATGGCTGGGAAAAACACCTCCCGTTAGTGGAGTTTTCGTATAACAACAGTTACCACACCGGTATCCAGGCCGCTCCGTTCTAGGCATTGTACGGACGGAAGTGCCGATCACCTCTTTGTTGGGCAGAGGTTGGTGACAGTCAAATCACTGGCCCAGAACTTCTTGTAGATACAACCGAGAAGATTGCTCAGATACGACAACGAATGGCGGCAGCTCGTGACCGTCAAAAAAGCTACACTGATAAGAGCAGGAAACCACTCGAGTTCCAGGTTGGGGATCGAGTGCTACTCAAAGTCTCACCTTCGAATGGTGTAGTTCATTTTGGCAAACGAGGCAAACTCAACCCGCGATATGTTGGACCCTTCGAAATCATTGAGAAAATTGGCAAGGTGGCCTACAAGCTGAATTTACCGGCAGAATTCAGCGGAGTTCACAATGTTTTCCATGTGTCGAATCTGAAGAAGTGTCTGTCAGATGAGACCCTCATAGTTCCTCTCAAAGAGCTCACTATCGACGATCAACTACAATTCATCGAGGAACCAGTAGAGATTAGTGAACGAGATGTTAAGGTTCTCAAGCATACCAGAATACCTCTTGTTCGAGTTCGTTGGAACTCCCGTCATGGCCCAGAGTATACCTGGGAACGAGAAGACCAAATGAAACTCAAGTATCCCCAGTTGTTTGAGAAAAGTGTAACCACTACTGAGGCTGAAGCTGCTGCGGAATTTCGGGACGAAATTCCAAACCAACGGGGGGATGATGTGACACCCCGGGAAAACCAGGAAACCACGCAACTTAACTAGCTTCCTCAGTAACCACACGCTAAATTTCGAGACGAAATTTTCTTAACAGGGGGAGAATTTGACAACCCTCATGATTACATGTATCCGTACGATTAATTAATATTAAATTGTGCTTAATGACTGTGCTTAATTACAACTGATGACATAACTGCTTTATGATTTCTGCATCATACGTACATATGCATCACATACTAGTCTTGTGCAGAAAATTGACTAAATGGTCCTGAATGTTTTCCTAAGTGTTGGGAATTAAAAGTGTTACAAATAGTTACATAAAAGACACTATACGGAACAACTTAGCACTTTAACGAACCGGTATCTAACCGAACAACCGGACATTACCCGGGACACCAAAATATTGCAAGAAACAATGTTTTATTATTTTTGGACTAGTTATGGTCCCCGAATACCCCAACACATTATAAAATGTGCCATACACACATAACACTAGATTTTTACATTTAACTTCCAACCATTTACCTAACCATCAAAATTTACAAATAACCCCCCCCCCCCATATGAAATTTACGGCCCAAGTGGGGGACCCCACACTAGATTTCATTTCAATATTTTAATGGGATCTTGCTTGATTCTTTGTACAAAATATAAGATGAGATCTTTATAAGCATGGTTCCTTAGATCACCAAATCATTCCATATCATTTTCATATCTTACAAGATCACACCACCTCCCTCATACTCACTCTCTCCCTCTCGGCTCACCTTACAACCGCCACCACCACCATCTTGCAACCACCATACAACCATTTTCAAGCTTGCTTCAAGTGTTAAAAGGTGATACATGGAGCTTGGAGTTTGAAGAACCTTCATCTTTAGTTTTCATTCACCATCTTCTTCATCATTTTCTCTAGTGATCTTCCCTAGCTTAAAGCTAGTTGTAAGGTTCTTGTTAACTCTTGGTTACTTCCTATTTTTAGTAGTTAAAGGATGTATTATGATGAAATAACTAGAACACTAAAAGACTTGAATCTTGAATCATGAGATGAATGATGTGCGGTAAAGTGTTATATATATTAGGTATATATTTTAAGCCCTTTTTAACACTTATTTTAGCCAAGTTTTAAATTTATAAAACACGATATTTCACTAACACTAAACACACATATGGGCAAGTGCACCCATCGTTGAGTGTAGTATAGCGTTGGTAAGATACCGAGGTCGTCCAAGGACACAAGAGCTTTTAGTACCGGTTTATCCTCAACGTCTAACCAAAATAAAAGTTTAGAAAAATGTTTTAAACTAAGAAAAATAAAACTAACTAAAATGCTGAAAATAAAAATAAAAGAAAAACAGATAGACAAGATTAATCACTTGGTTCCGACTCGTATCTAGTATAACCTTTGATTATTTCCGCACTTTTGCACATAATTAAGAGATTATCCTAGTTATTGTAGTAGGCCCCTCTTTTGAAGACGACGTTACCCTCACCCCAGTAGTTTGAGTCAGCAGGGATACAATCCTAAAAGGGTGGATTATTGGAAGATAATGAATTAAGTTATTAATGCAGTATTGTGGTAGGCCCCGCTTTTGGCGGTGACGTTACCCTCGGCTAAGTAGTCTGAGTCAGCAGGGATACAGTCCTAAATAGCCGGGTTATAGTATTAATAGTAGTTAACTTATGAGGGGATCAAAGAGTTTGGACCCCCGCCATCCAATACCTTGAAGTATTGAAGGAGGTCCTACTAAATTTGACCCAGGTCCATTGCAGGACCTCTAAACGCTGAACAATGGCAAGACCTTTACCAAACCGTTCCCTTAACCCCCTACCAGGTAGCCAACATATCTCCATATAGACCGTGGAGATATGAATGGTGAAAATCCTTTATTTTATATAGACAGTAAAATAATGCCAAGACACCACGGACAAACGATAAGGAAAGATCACCTTCAACATAAGTAACTAGTTATTAAAGTCATTAATACAAAACCAAATAAAAAGTGCAAAAGATTAGAAATAAAAAGTATTATACTAGACACTTTGTCTTCACCAAGTGATGTAAGAGACTTAGGCAAACATGGCCTTGATTGTCAAGAACTCTTACGATCAATCTTGGATCCCGA
>JARYGA010052297.1:0-31298 GCA_030545235.1 Helianthus tuberosus | reverse complement strand
ATACTGAAAGTTTCTTTCATTGGTAGAAAATGAGCTGACTTTGTTAGCCTGTCTACAATCACCCAGATTGTATCATTACCTTTTCTTGTTTTGGGTAACTTAGTAACAAAATCCATTGTTATTAATTCCCATTTCCATACAGGCATTTCTAACTGTTGCAATAAACCTGAGGGTTTCTGATGTTCGGCTTTAACTTGTGAACAAGTTAAACATCTTGCAACATATGCTGCTATATCCTTTTTCATTCCTATCCACCAGAAATTCTTCCTTAAATCCTAATACATCTTATCACTTCCAGGATGCATCGTATATTTAGACTTATGGGCTTCTTCTAATATACGCTGACGTAAGTTTCCTAATTTAGGTATCCATATTCTTTTCTTATGGAATCTCCAAATTCCATCTGTTCCTTGTTCTGATTCTTGTGCTTTTCTAATCTGATCATTTAAATCTACTTGCAGATTTAACTTAAGAGAACGTACTCTTTTTGGCTTTTCGTGATACTTTCGACTTAAAGCATCAGCTACTACATTTGCCTTTCCTGCATGATACTGGATATCGCAATCAAAATCACTAAGTATTTCCATCCAGCGTCTTTGTCTCATATTCAATTCCTTTTGCCCAAAAACATACCTTAAACTCTTATGGTCGGTGAATATGGTAAACTTACTACCGTATAGGTAATGTCTCCATATTTTAAGGGCAAAAATTATAGCTCCTAACTCTAGATCATGGGTTGAATAATTCTCTTCATGATTCTTAAGTTGTCTAGAGGCGTAAGCTATAACCTTTTGACGTTGCATTAATACACATCCATAACCTAACTTGGAAGCGTCACAATAGATTACAAAATCTTCAGTTCCTTCTGGTAACGCTAGTATGGGTGTATGGGTTAATCTTTGCTTAAGAATTCTAAAGGCTTCTTCTTGTTTTGGTCCCCATTCAAACTTAATGGATTTACAGGTTAACTTAGTTAAGGGAATGGCTATTCTAGAAAAATCTCGAATAAACCTTCTATAATAACTGGCCAATCCTAAGAAACTTCTAACCTCGGTTGGTGACTCAGGGGTTTTCCATTTGGTAATCGACTCGACCTTGGTGGGATCTACATGAATTCCTTCATGATTAACTAAATGTCCAAGAAATTGTACATGTTCTAACCAAAACTCACACTTCAAAAACTTAGCATAAACCTTTTTTTTTCCCAATAAACTTAGAAGTGCGTGCAGATGCGCTGCATGTTCCTCTTTGCTTTTAGAATAAATGAGAATATCATCTATAAAATATATTTGAAGTAATATCATAAATAACCAAAAGGAGATTTTGAAAGATGTTAGTGTAATTTCTTTCAAACATTTATTATTATTTTTTTTTGAAAGGCAAAGATTATATAATCACTACTTCTAAATTACATCAAGTTTACCTCATGCCAGGAATTGAACCCTGGTCTCTCTCCAAGATGCACACAATCCATAATCTAACTTGGAAGCATCACAATAGATTACAAAGTCTTCAGTTCCTTCTAGTAACGCTAGTATGGGTGTATGGGTTAATCTTTGCTTAAGAATTCTAAAGGTTTCTTCTTGTTTTGGTCCCCATTCAAACTTAATGGATTTACAGGTTAACTTAGTTAAGGGAATGCCTATTCTAGAAAAATCTCGAATAAACCTTCTATAATAACCGGCCAATCCTAAGAAACTTCTAACCTCGGTTGGTGACTCAGGGGTTTTTCATTTGGTAATCGCCTCGACCTTGGTGGGATCTACATGAATTCCTTCATGATTAACTAAATGTCCAAGAAATTGTACCTGTTCTAACCAAAACTCACACTTCGAAAACTTAGCATAAAGCTTTTCTTTTCTCAATAAACTTAGAAGTGCGTGCGGATGCGCTGCATGTTCCTCTTTGCTTTTAGAATAAATAAGAATATCATCTATAAAGACAATTATGAATTTATCCAAATATGGCTTACATATTCGGTTCATCATGTCCATGAATGCAGCTGGGGCATTGGTTAAACCAAATGGCATGACAGTAAATTCATAATGGCCATACCTTGTTCTGAAAGCGGTCTTAGGAATGTCCTCTTCCTGTACCTTTAATTGATGATTTCCTGACCTTAAATCGATTTTAGAGAAAAATTGTGCTCCTTGCAACTGATCAAACAGATCATCTATTCTTGGTAATGGATACCGATTCTTAATCATGACCTTGTTTAATTCACGGTAGTCAATGCACATACGCATTGATCCGTCCTTCTTTTTAACGAATAAAATCGGTGCTCCCCATGGGGATGAGCTTGGCTGTATGAAACCTTATTCCAACAATTCGTCTAACTGTTTCTTTAGTTCCTTCATTTCTGCGAGTGCCAAACGGTAAGGTGCCTTGGCAATTGGTGCAGTTCCTGTTATCAAATGGATTCTGAATTCAGCTTCCCTAGCTGGAGGTTGTCCTGGTAGCTCTTCTGGAAACACATCTGAAAACTGGGATACTACCGGAATATCCTTTAATTCTTTTCCTTTAGTGTTAGTGATTATAGAAATCAAATACACTAATGATCCTTTCCTTATATAACTTGTTGTTTTCATCACAGAGATGAATTTTGTGGATTTAGAGAACTTATTTCCTTTAATTGTGATCTTTTCACCCCTTGGTGAATTTACTTGAATTTACTTTTGATCACATAAAATACTGGCTTTATTGGCTATTAACCAATCCATTCCTAACATAACATCAAATCCTGCCAGATTAATGGGGTAAAGGTTTGCAATAAATTTCTGATTTAAAATTTCCATTCTTGCTCCCTGCAAGATTTCAGAAATCTTAATGGTTTCTCCATTTGCTGTCTCTACTAGACATTCTTGTGGAAGTTTAGTTAATGATTGATTAAGAAGTTTGCAAAATGAAGTATTAATAAAACTTTGGTTCGCACCAGAGTCGAATAATACTTTAGCAAAAACATCATTAACTAAAAACGTACCAGTGATCACATCTGGGATCATCTTTACTTCTTCTGCAGTCAGAACAAATGCTCTAGCATTTTTAGTATTCTTGGTATTTGCAGCTGGAGCTAACTGTGGACAGTTAGGCTTGATATGACCTTGTTCTCCGCAGTTTTAGCATATCCTGTTGTTAATCTTTTTCCTGCAGTCTTCCTCCTTGTGTCCAGATATTTTGCAAAAGTTACAGTAGATGGAGCATCTTCCTGAATGCTTCCTTTTGCAATACTTACAATAGGGTGCAGAGGTAGAACCTACATTTCTCCCACGGTTAGAATTTCCAGAATGAAATTCTTGAGTAAGCTTCTGAGTTAGGTTCCTCCTTTGATCCACTTCTCGTGTACTGACTAATTCATCTGTCAAGGTGTTGGCTAGTTCTACAGCTTCTTCTCTGGTTTGAGGTCTAGCTGCCTTGACTACATGTCTAATCTCTCCAATTAATCCCCAAATGTAACGGGAGATTAATACTAGTTCAGGTGAAGCAAGGGTTGGTACTATTCTGGCATATTCAAAGAATAATGTAGTATAACCCTTACTATCTACCCCAGTCATCTTAAGGTTTAGGAATTTATTTGCTATCTGTTCCTTTTCATTAGGAGGACATAATTTCCTTTCTACCATGTTTTTAAACTCCTCGCATTCCATATTATAAGTTCTATCACCTCCCCTTGACTGGAGGATAGTGTTCCACCATTCTAGTGCTGAATTCTTAAACAGATTGGAAGCAAACATTATCTTATCCTCTTCAGCACATTTACTTATTCTTAAGACTGCCTTAGTCTTTTCTATCCAGTGTAGAGATGCAACGGCCCCTTCATTGCCCGAGAATTCCATTGGTTTACAGGACCAGAATTCTTTATAAGAACAACCGTAAGACACGGTTCTTCTTCTTTTGGGAATGGGCGTTTGAAGTACGGGTCCATTGTTTACGCTATTTTCAGGTTCAGAGGGTCGCTTACTATCATGTTTACTTTTATTTTCGGCTTCCCTAACTGTTTTGATAGTATATGGCATCGCATCTATTATCCCTTGTGCCACTATATGCTGCATGGCACTGTTATCCACTTGGTTTCCATTATTGTTGTTGTTGTTCGGGTTCTCATTCTCCAAGTTAATATTACTCTGGTTATTGTTATTCTGGTTTTCCTGGTTTACTTCGTCGTCCATCTGAATTTTAAACATTTACCAATTATTAATATCACAAAATAATTAATAATTTAGGCAACAACCACACAACACACATATCGGTCAAAAGCGTCGAGCATTGCGACTTTTACTCTTTCTATTATAGTATGCGTCAAGTACACACTAAGACTAGAATTTAAATTACAATACTACTATGCATCGCTAACCACAAAGTGGTTTATACTACAACATATATTATTATTACTATATATATTATTATTATTTTTTCATACAAACATATTATATATTATATTATTATTATTATTATTACCAACTTCACCATCTCCTTCACTGGTCTGGATTCATTCAGTAATCCATATTGCGCTCGTCGTACTTCCAGTCGAGTCGCTCTCCTACCTGCCTCATCCTCTCACTACTCTCCAAAATCTCTTCTCCGAAAGTTCGGAGCTCGTGCACATTATCTGCACTCATTGGGGGTGCAGGTGCTGGTACTGGGTCCGAGTACTGGGGCATGGGATTCTCCTGAGGGTAAGGATTCTCTAAGATCTCCCTAATGTATTCTTCGATGTCATAGTAGGGATCTAGAGGGTCCAGATCTGGATAGGCTGCTAGATTTGGCATGGGTTCGTCATTTAGGTGGTAGTGTGGCACATAATCCCTATGATCATCAAACCATGGATCATAATCCGGGTCTAATGGATTAGGGGCTGGTATCCTAGGTATCTCCTCAGGGTTGAAATCATGCATTTCTACTTAATTTTCAGGGTTATCTTCTATCTCCATCGGCTGAGTAGGGAACAAAGGTAAGGGTTGTGGGGCTACTAGTTGTTCCAGATTTGGGTCGGCAGTAGTTGTTGCTAGGATATGGAAATTAGCTAGGCTTCTATTAAGCATATCCTGTGTATGGGCATCTTACTCTCGTTTAGCGTCTGCTAGGACTCTTTGCTGTTGCAACTTTCGCATTATTTTCGTAATTAATTTCCTGACAATTTAAATAATATATTGATGTCAGTAGAACACTTCTGTGGCTGAATCAGTGGCTTAGCTCTGATACCACCTTCTGTCGCAACCCCCGCCCCCTATCTGTCCCGGGAACGGGCGGCCACGAGATCAGTTATGGTGGTATCATTTTGTTTATCATTATTATTATTTTGGCATCGGAAATTTCATCAGGACAGTAGTTAGGAAATGTTTATCAGAGTAAAACCACCTTATTTTATATTAATAATCACATGGGTAAAACCCAAGTTTCTTATTACAACATGTTTATAGGGATAAACCCTATTTTATTGAATTTAAAACATCGTCTTTTAGGTAACTTTTATAGCCACATTTTTCCAAGCCGTCAGTGCTCTCCAGCTGGCTTTCTTCTAATTGCCTTTTACATTTTGTTACCTGAAACGCGTTTTAAAAACATTTGTCAGTGGGAAATACTGGTGAGTGAATCCCAGTTTAATCAAGAAACATTTTATCCTTTAACAGTATTGAGAGCAATCACATTGTTTATTTCTACACAATTACTCATTCAGTATTGTCAATCCTGACTGGTGGGTCATATTACACATTGGCTAACTCGTTGTCCAATGGTAACGTGTTCCACATTTTGTATACAAAACCCCAACATACCGGCAGTAATTGAAGAACTACAAAGTGTAACAACTGTGCTTGTAATCACTATGAACAGTTCTATTATCAGTAAAACAATGTTATTTGATCCCAATGTTTGTTTTGTTATGTTCTACATTTTTCATGTTTTGACTTTTATCCAATTTCAAACTCTATATCGCTTTCTGGAGAGTTATACGCAAACTAGTGCGTAAACGTACTCAGTTTAATCCGAGAAATACTCTGGAACATCAACATATACTCAACATACCTTAAATAACCTTTACATAACTTAGAAATAAGTTTTGAAGGCTTTGGTATGGCAAAAACAAGTTAATTCGCTTACAGGGACTAAATATGACAAACTGCGAAAGTATGTCAATTTGAACTGTAACGAACATTCCGGAACATGACCATAAGTTAAACACACCTTAAATATCCTTTACATAGCTTAGAAATAGGCTTTGAGGGGTTTGGTGTGCTAAAATAAACTTTTGGGACATTCAGGGACTAAAAGTGTCAAAAAGTGCACAAGTTTGCATTTTCGCGCATAACTTACGTTCTGAATACATCTGGACATCCAAAAATTTATGAAAGCATGACTACATTATATTTTATTGTTCGCCTTAAGAAAAATCCATTCGTCGCGTCATTTGGATCGTTTTTCGAGCTTATGCGCATTCCGTCGTAATTAAGCGAACATCGCGATCGTACGGCCAAACGAACCAACATCAGAGATATTTTTGAGTATGTTTTGAGTTCCCTATACTTTAACTTCATTTTAGAGCCTTGAAATGAGGTTAACGGGGTTCAAACGCATCGAAAATCGCTTAAACGGGCTGCAGGGACCATTTCTGCCAATTTTGAAAGTTTGCTGAAACATGGGGGCAGTGGCGTAGCGCCACTGCATGTAGCCTTACCAGTCGCGCTACGCGACTGCCTATTCTGGGCAGAAAACATGCAGAAACTTCAGTTTTCCGCTTTCGGGACCAGATTCGACGTATTAACAGCTGTTCTCCACTCCTTAATCCCTTGCCACATGTTGATACCCTATGGTGAGTGGCCAATTTAGTCACCATGAGTTTCCGACAAGTGTACGGGTTGGATTAAGGCACGATATTCGACAAGCGATCTTAACGGTTCGGGTATTCCTATAAATACCCCAACACCCCCATTGCTAAACTTACAAGAAACTTGATTTGAGAAACTCTAAGTTGAAACATTTGTTTCATACCTGAGATTTTTGAATCGAGTTTAGCATTCGGGGACCCTTCGTAAGTATTCTTTCGTTCTTTTCCTTATTTTACTGCTTTTCGAGTCAGAAAGTCAAACTTTGTTTGACTTTCAGCGTTGACCAGTAATGGTCAATGCGAAGTTCGCTAGAACTTCGCAACGTGATTGTAATCACGATGGTCATAGTCCCTTGGGACTATGCCTACTGATTACCACGTTGTCTAGGGTCGTAGGGTAAGCGATCTAATAAATCGCTTATACCTCGAACCCGACCCAGTTTGGTCGATCATTAGGATCCGACCAAATACATTAGGTGACCATAGTAGGTAGGGAATAACCTTCCGAGGTTATACCCTATGGTCACATCGTTTAAGTAGTTGTATGATAGGTAGTTTATATGCCTTAGGTAAATTACCAGAATACCCTTTTCATGTATAATTGGTAATTAAGCATATGTAACCTAAACCTTTATCACATAACTGATTATGTAACATGTTTAGGCATATAATACTTGTCATAGGACTAGTTAGGCGGTCCAAACGCGTTTCACGCGCACGATGCGTTAAAGTAGCATAAGCTACCTAAACGGATCATAATGGGTCAATAAGACTAAGGTTAAGTTTCATTTAGTATGTAGGCTTTGTTAAACTATATCACGTGAGTTCCTACACTCATTTGGTTTACAAACCCTAATGCTACCCAGTCTTCCGAGATAGGTCCGGTTTATTAACATAGTTACCTATATTAGGTGCCGTTTGATTCCGAGACCTATAGCATTACTTGGTGATTATCTTTAGACATCGGAGCAATCTCAGGTGAGTACATAGACCCCTCTTTTACTGTTTTCCAAACTGTTTTGGGGTGAAACACATGTGCCTACTTGTTACTTTCATGCTTTCCTGTTTTCACATCATATACCTGCTATGTTCGTTAGTACATTATAGTACATCGTTTTACATGACATTTCATGCTAGGTGTGCCCATTTTGTGCATTACTTAGTACATCGTTTTACATGACATTTCACGCTATGTATGTTCATTTGATTTCATACTTAGTGCATTGTTTTTCACATGTTTACATTTTGGTATGACATTTGGTTTGTTTACATGGGACAATACATTCATTAACATTAGCTACGCCGTTCGTTAGTAGGTAGTGGTACCATAGGAATTGACAACTCCCGTTCCGGACATCCCAGGGAAAGGGGACAGAAAGGAATGACCGAATTCGATGATATAAGACAGATAGACCTTTAATTTGTTTAAAGGGTTTATCACCACAGTCACAAGGCTTGGATGTATGCATTTTCACAATACCGCATAAATGTTCATATTAAATAGTTGCATGCATTTACACAAAACATAGCTTTGATTTAAACCAAGTTTTACTTCAATATTTTGTTTTTGTGCATATGGTTTAGTTGAGACATTTCACTTTCCATACATGACATTTTGACATAGACATTATTCACATAAACATTTGACATGGATATTTGACATAGACATTTGACATGGATATTTGACATAGACATTTGACATGGATATTTGACATAGACATTAGACATGGATATTTGACATAGACATTTGACATGATTTACATCTTGACATAAACACTTTGACATATTATTCAATACAATTGACAATTGGTTTAAACATAGATTTCTTACATTGGTTGGTTTGGTTTGATTAAGTGATTAAGTAACGATGCGTGTGTAATATGATACAAGCATGGTGGATACGCCGCTGGTACTTCCTATATATAAGTGTTTGTATGGTATTACATGTCGTAACGTTATTTGAATCATTGCAATATTGAGACATAGAACATTTTATATAAATAACATACTTTTCACAAGACATTAATTTATAAACAACTTATCTTATACAAACACATTTTTACATGGTCATTTATTTAACCTGACAATTACTTATACATATCATCTGATCTTATTGTTTTCAAATGATTTACAAGACAAAGCAAACTACAAGGTTCATGACTAAACATTTTTCTTAAACATAAGTCATGAATCCTATTTTTACAAACCTATGTATCTCACAGGCATTTTTATGCTGACGTACCTATTTTCACATGTGTTTTCAGGAGCTTTTCCGTAGGATGTTGATCATGATACTAGGGCGGACCTGTGCCTTAGAGACTTTAAAAGAAGATAGACTATGTTTAATTATGTTATAAACTCTTTTGTTTACTGTTCAAGACAATGAAACACCCTTGTTTAATAAATAAATAAAACTTTGTATGCCATGGTTATGAGACAATTAATTCTGTTACAACACGCCCCGATGTTTCCGCCGCGGTTTGTTGTTTTACGCGGTCGGGGTGTGACAGAAGAGTTGGTATCAGAGCCAATGGTTATAGGGAATTAGGTTATTAGTAATGCTTTGACCTAGACTATAACTTTTCTAGGAACCTAACACAAGTTATCTTGTGTTTAGATCTTAAAACATGTACATCACCTATCCTTAGGTGATTAACAAAACAAGGAACCAAAATTTTTCCGAAACGATTTTTGAAAAACAATCATCTGTTTTTGAATAAATTTTTACAAGGTTTTGAACCCTCAATTATAAGGTTTTGAACCCTCAATTGTAAGGTTTTGAACCCTCTGTTATATGGTTTTGAACCCTTTTCAGTATTGGTTTTTGGCCTTGTGCCTTCAAATTTTCAAAATCCCGTCAAACGTTTTGGGTTTTAAATAATGTGAACATGTGCAAACTGGAAGGGTGAATGCCTGTATTCTGGGTTTTCTGTCTAGGCAAGCACTTCGTATACATCTCAACCAGACGCGAGACCAGTTGTGCTTACCTGGGAATTCTTGGAGTGAGTGTTCACTTATAGGCGAGCATGTCTTCATTATACATTATTTTTGACCCATTTACTTTGATTAGTCACTGTGAGTCGTTTGTTTGCTTTGTGATACGGACGAATGACCACCATCTATGCTGTTTGCAATTCTTGTTTTTATCATCTCATTCTTTTCATCCAATCATCTCACTCGTTCCTTTTCATGTTTTCCTCTTTTAGAATGCCTCCTCGACGCGAGAACCAGATAGCTACTGCCGAGCTGGCAGAAATTATTGCGCAGCAGATGGCTGCTCAATTCCCAAATCTCTTTGCTCAATGGCAACAAGCCAACAACAACAACAATGGTCCGTGCAAATACAAGGATTTTAACTCGGCTAAACCACTCAAGTTTAGTGGTTCTGAGGGAGCGACTGGGATTCTTCAGTGGTTTGAGAGCATAGAGAATACTTTTCGCCACGTGCAGTGTCTCGAAAATCGCAAAGTCGAGTTTGCTTCGAGCGTATTTCAGAAGAGGGCTTTGACATGGTGGAACGGGGTTATGAGAGACAGAGGTGCAGAAGTTGCTCTTGCACAGACCTGGGCTGAACTTAGAGCCCTTATGATGAGGGAATTCTGTCCTCGTCATGAGCAACGAGCGTTGGAGAAGGAGTTTGATGAACTGAAGCAAGATAGTGGTGAGCACAGGGCTTATACTGATCGGTTTGAAGAGTTGAGTTTGCTTTGCCCAACAATGGTTACCCCACTTGACAAGGCTATCGAAAGATACATCGATGGCCTACCTGACTCGGTACAAGACATTCTTACTGGTAGTAACCCTGCCACACTTCGTCAGGCGATCGAGTTATCTGCGACATTGACTGAGTCGCAGATCCGGAAGAACAAGTTACACCGGAAGGGTGACAAGGGCAAGGAACAATCGGCTGACAAGATGGATAGCAAGAAAGGTCAAAACGGGAATGGAAAGAACTCTGGTTCTTCGAAGAGGGCAAAGAAGCGTAAGGCTTCCCAAAACTATGCTGTTACTGCCCAAGCTAACCAGGCAGCTCCCAACCAACCCGCACAGCCTCCAGCGAAGAAACCCTATTCAGGGAATGCACCTTTGTGCAATAGATGCAACAGTCACCACCAGCCGCAACTTCCGTGCCGTTTCTGTACTAACTGTGGGAAATCAGGCCATCTTGCCAATGTTTGTCGGTCTGCTCAGAATCCCGCGGTTCAGAACCTGGCTCAACAAGTTGCTCAGCCTCCTGCTCCGCAACAGGGTCAAGCTGCACGACCACAATACCCACCAGGTGCTTGTTACAATTGTGGGGATCTGACCCACTATAGGAATCGGTGCCCAAGACTGGCGAACCAGAACAAGAACCAGAATCAGGCTCCGGCTCGAGGCCGAGTTTTTAACATGAATGCCCAAGAGGCACAGGCTGACGATAATGTGGTGAACGGTACGCTCTTTATTAATAATCAGCCTGCATCTGTTCTTTTCGATTCCGGTGCCGATAAGAGTTTCGTGTCTTTGTCTTTTGAGCCTATGCTTCGAGTGTCTAGAACGAAACTAGGAAAACCTTTGACAGTAGAAGTTGCTAGTGGTGAACCCATTATTCTTGATTCTGTTCTACGCAACTGCCAGTTGAATCTTAACGACCATCTTTTTCCTATCGACCTCACGCCTATGCAACTCGGAAGCTTCGACGTTATTGTGGGAATGGATTGGTTATCCAAGCATCACGCAGAAATAGTTTGTTCTGAGAAGATTGTTCGTGTGCCGCTTTCGTCAGGCGAGATTCTGCAGGTTCAAGGTGAGAAGCCTATCGGTGGTCTCAAACTCATGTCTTGTTTTAAAGCTCGGAAGTATTTGCGGAAGAACTATGTGGCTTTCTTAGCACATGTTACAGAAGATAAAGGCAAGGGTAAGTCTATTTCAGATATTCCTGTCGTTCGGGATTATTCTGAAGTGTTCCCTGAAGATTTACCTGGTCTACCTCCAGCACGCCAAGTCGAGTTCCGCATTGATCTCGTACCTGGTGCAAATCCCATTGCCAGAGCTCCATATCGTCTTGCACCATCTGAGATGCAAGAGTTGTCTAAACAGCTTCAGGAGCTCTCTGACAAAGGCTTTATCCGTCCCAGTTTTTCACCTTGGGGTGCTCCCGTTCTTTTTGTCAAGAAGAAGGATGGATCCTTTAGAATGTGTATCGATTATCGTGAGCTTAACAAGCTTACCATCAAGAATCGATATCCCCTACCTCGCATCGATGATCTCTTTGATCAGTTACAAGGCGCTTCTTATTTTTCGAAGATCGATCTGCGTTCCGGGTATCATCAACTTCGGGTGCAAGAAGAAGACATTCCGAAGACAACATTCCGTACTCGTTATGGACATTACGAGTTCACAGTCATGCCATTTGGTTTGACTAATGCTCCGGCTGTTTTCATGGACTTAATGAATAGGGTCTGCAAACCTTATTTGGATCAGTTCGTCATTGTTTTTATTGATGACATCTTGATTTACTCTAAGACGCGAGCTGATCACGAGCAGCATCTTCGTCTTACTCTGGAACTCCTGAAGAAAGAACAACTTTTCGCCAAATTCTCCAAGTGCGAATTTTGGCTTAAAGAAGTTCAATTTTTGGGACACATTATCAACGAACGAGGTATTCATGTAGATCCCTCCAAGATCAGTGCGATTAAGGATTGGGATACGCCTACTACCCCTACTGAAGTTCGTTCTTTTCTTGGTCTGGCGGGTTATTATCGCCGCTTCATTGAAAACTTCTCTAAGATTGCAGTTCCTCTAACTGCTCTAACTCAGAAGAAAATGCCCTTTTACTAGGGATTCAAACAAGAGGAAGCTTTTCAACACTTGAAGCAGAAGCTTTGCGATGCGCCTGTTCTATCATTGCCTGAGGGTGATGATGATTTTGTCGTGTATTGTGATGCATCTAAATTGGGTCTTGGCTGTGTTCTGATGCAAAGGATCAAAGTCATAGCCTATGCATCAAGACAATTGAAGATACATGAGAAGAACTACACCACTCATGATCTTGAGTTGGGTGCAGTTGTTTTCGCTCTCAAGATCTGGAGACACTATTTGTACGGTACAAAATGTGTGGTTTTCACGGACCACAAAAGTCTTCAGCATATCTTCAATCAGAAAGAACTCAACATGAGGCAACGACGTTGGGTTGAGCTTTTAAACGACTATGACTGCGAAATTCGCTACCATCCTGGTAAGGCGAATGTCGTAGCTGATGCATTGAGTCACAAGGAACGTACTAAGCTTCATTGTGTACGTGTTCAGTCTGTTATTCAAGCTCGATCTGATATTCAAGCCCGCATTTCTCAGGCTCAACAATCTTGTGTTTCACAAGGTTTAATGGATAAGGAATTTCCCTATCACATAACGCCTGCTCTGGAACTGAAGGACAATGGATCATATTACTTCATAGACCGTTTGTGGGTCCCAAGCCTAGATGATCTTCGTACCTTGCTTATGGATGAAGCCCATAAGTCTCGTTATTCTATTCATCCGGGCTCAGATAAAATGTATAAGGATCTTCGTATTCACTATTGGTGGCCTGGTATGAAGAAAGACATTGCCTTATACGTGTCAAAATGCCTTACTTGTCTTAGGGTTAAGGCTGAACATCAACGTCCTTCAGGGTTATTGGTGCAACCAGAGATCCCAGTTTGGAAATGGGAAAACATTACTATGGATCTCGTTACCAAACTTCCACGCACAAAGAAGGGTCATGATGCCATCTGGGTAGTCGTTGATCGTCTTACAAAGTCAGCACATTTCTTGCCAATCCGTGAGGATTTTCCTGCTGACAGACTTGCACAAATCTATGTGGATGAAATTGTAGCTCGACATGGTGTTCCGTTGAACATCATTTCTGACAGAGATGCTCGTTTCACTTCTCACTTTTGGAGAACCATGCAATCTGCTATGGGGACCCAACTTAATCTGAGCACAGCTTATCATCCGCAAACGGATGGTCAATCTGAGAGAACAATCCAGACACTGGAGGATATGCTAAGAGCTTGTGTGATCGATTTTGGTGGTAGCTGGGATTCACATCTTAAATTGATTGAATTCTCCTACAACAACAGTTATCACACCAGCATCAAAATGGCTCCTTTCGAAGCTCTCTATGGTCGAAAATGTCGTTCACCAGTCTGCTGGAATGAGATTGGCGAGGCTCAACTTACTGGACCTGCCTCATTTTAGAGACAACAGATAAGGTCAAGAAAGTTCGCGATAACCTTCAGGCAGCTCAGAGCCGTCAGAAGATTTACGCGGATCCAAAACGCAAAGCCTTGGAATTTCAAGTCGGTGATCGAGTATTACTTAAGGTCTCACCATGGAAAGGTGTGATCAGATTTGGAAAGAAAGGAAAACTTGCACCTAGATATGTTGGACCATTCAAGATCGTCGAAAGAATCGGAAAGGTAGCCTACAGACTTGAGTTACCTCCTGAACTGGGAAATATTCACCCAACTTTTCACGTGTCCAATCTCAAGAAGTGTACAGCTGGTGAGAATTTCTCCATACCGCTTGACGAAATTCGTGTTGGCACAACACTAAAATTTGTTGAGAAACCAGTGGAAATCATGGAACGTGAAGTCAAGTGGCTTAAACGCAAGCGCATTCCTTTGGTCAAAGTTCGCTGGGAAGCTAAACGTGGACCTGAGTTTACTTGGAAACGCGAAGATCAAATGAAGGCGAAATATCCACATCTTTTTTCACGAGTTTCCTCTAAATAAATTTCGGGACGAAATTTCCACAAGTAGGGGAGACTGTAACAACTGTGCTTGTAATCACTATGAACAGTTCTATTATCAGTAAAACAATGTTATTTGATCCCAATGTTTGTTTTGTTATGTTCTACATTTTTCATGTTTTGACTTTTATCCAATTTCAAACTCTATATCGCTTTCTAGAGAGTTATACGCAAACTAGTGCGTAAACGTACTCAGTTTAATGCGAGAAATACTCCGAAACATCAACATATACTCAACATACCTTAAATAACCTTTACATAACTTAGAAATAAGTTTTGAAGGCTTTGGTATGGCAAAAACAAGTTAATTCGCTTACAGGGACTAAATATGACAAACTGCGAAAGTATGTCAATTTGAACTGTAACGAACATTCCGGAACATGACCATAAGTTAAACACACCTTAAATATCCTTTACACAGCTTAGAAATAGGCTTTGAGGGGTTTGGTGTGCTAAAATAAACTTTTGGGACATTCAGGGACTAAAAGTGTCAAAAAGTGCACAAGTTTGCATTTTCGCGCATAACTTACGTTCTGAATACATCTGGACATCCAAAAATTTATGAAAGCATGACTACATTATATTTTATTGTTCGCCTTAAGAAAAATCCATTCGTCGCGTCATTTGGATCGTTTTTCGAGCTTATGCGCATTCCGTCGTAATTAAGCGAACATCGCGATCGTACGGCCAAACGAACCAACATCAGAGATATTTTTGAGTATGTTTTGAGTTCCCTATACTTTAACTTCATTTTAGAGCCTTGAAATGAGGTTAACGGGGTTCAAACGCATCGAAAATCGCTTAAACGGGCTGCAGGGACCATTTCTGCCAATTTTGAAAGTTTGCTGAAACATGGGGGCAGTGGCGTAGCGCCACTGCATGTAGCCTTACCAGTCGCGCTACGCGACTGCCTATTCTGGGCAGAAAACATGCAGAAACTTCAGTTTTTCGCTTTCGGGACCAGATTCGACGTATTAACAGCTGTTCTCCACTCCTTAATCCCTTGCCACATGTTGATACCCTATGGTGAGTGGCCAATTTAGTCACCATGAGTTTCCGACAAGTGTACGGGTTGGATTAAGGCACGATATTCGACAAGCGATCTTAACGGTTCGGGTATTCCTATAAATACCCCAACACCCCCATTGCTAAACTTACAAGAAACTTGATTTGAGAAACTCTAAGTTGAAACATTTGTTTCATACCTGAGATTTTTGAATCGAGTTTAGCATTCGGGGACCCTTCGTAAGTATTCTTTCGTTCTTTTCCTTATTTTACTGCTTTTCGAGTCAGAAAGTCAAACTTTGTTTGACTTTCAGCGTTGACCAGTAATGGTCAATGCGAAGTTCGCTAGAACTTCGCAACGTGATTGTAATCACGATGGTCATAGTCCCTTGGGACTATGCCTCCTGATTACCACGTTGTCTAGGGTCGTAGGGTAAGCGATCTAATAAATCGCTTATACCTCGAACCCGACCCAGTTTGGTCGATCATTAGGATCCGACCAAATACATTAGGTGACCATAGTAGGTAGGGAATAACCTTCCGAGGTTATACCCTATGGTCACATCGTTTAAGTAGTTGTATGATAGGTAGTTTATATGCCTTAGGTAAATTACCAGAATACCCTTTTCATGTATAATTGGTAATTAAGCATATGTAACCTAAACCTTTATCACATAACTGATTATGTAACATGTTTAGGCATATAATACTTGTCATAGGACTAGTTAGGCGGTCCAAACGCGTTTCACGCGCACGATGCGTTAAAGTAGCATAAGCTACCTAAACGGATCATAATGGGTCAATAAGACTAAGGTTAAGTTTCATTTAGTATGTAGGCTTTGTTAAACTATATCACGTGAGTTCCTACACTCATTTGGTTTACAAACCCTAATGCTACCCAGTCTTCCGAGATAGGTCCGGTTTATTAACATAGTTACCTATATTAGGTGCCGTTTGATTCCGAGACCTATAGCATTACTTGGTGATTATCTTTAGACATCGGAGCAATCTCAAGTGAGTACATAGACCCCTCTTTTACTGTTTTCCAAACTGTTTTGGGGTGAAACACATGTGCCTACTTGTTACTTTCATGCTTTCCTGTTTTCACATCATATACCTGCTATGTTCGTTAGTACATTATAGTACATCGTTTTACATGACATTTCATGCTAGGTGTGCCCATTTTGTGCATTACTTAGTACATCGTTTTACATGACATTTCACGCTATGTATGTTCATTTGATTTCATACTTAGTGCATTGTTTTTCACATGTTTACATTTTGGTATGACATTTGGTTTGTTTACATGGGACAATACATTCATTAACATTAGCTACGCCGTTCGTTTGTAGGTAGTGGTACCATAGGAATTGACAACTCCCGTTCCGGACATCCCAGGGAAAGGGGACAGAAAGGAATGACCGAATTCGATGATATAAGACAGATAGACCTTTAATTTGTTTAAAGGGTTTATCACCACAGTCACAAGGCTTGGATGTATGCATTTTCACAATACCGCATAAATGTTCATATTAAATAGTTGCATGCATTTACACAAAACATAACTTTGATTTAAACCAAGTTTTACTTCAATATTTTGTTTTTGTGCATATGGTTTAGTTGAGACATTTCACTTGCCATACATGACATTTTGACATAGACATTATTCACATAAACATTTGACATGGATATTTGACATAGACATTTGACATGGATATTTGACATAGACATTTGACATGGATATTTGACATAGACATTAGACATGGATATTTGACATAGACATTTGACATGATTTACATCTTGACATAAACACTTTGACATATTATTCAATACAATTGACAATTGGTTTAAACATAGATTTCTTACATTGGTTGGTTTGGTTTGATTAAGTGATTAAGTAACGATGCGTGTGTAATATGATACAAGCATGGTGGATACGCCGCTGGTACTTCCTATATATAAGTGTTTGTATGGTATTACATGTCGTAACGTTCTTTGAATCATTGCAATATTGAGACATAGAACATTTTATATAAATAACATACTTTTCACAAGACATTAATTTATAAACAACTTATCTTATACAAACACATTTTTACATGGTCATTTATTTAACCTGACAATTACTATTACATATCATCTGATCTTATTGTTTTCAAATGATTTACAAGACAAAGCAAACTACAAGGTTCATGACTAAACATTTTTCTTAAACATAAGTCATGAATCCTATTTTTACAAACCTATGTATCTCACAGGCATTTTTATGCTGACGTACCTATTTTCACATGTGTTTTCAGGAGCTTTTCCGTAGGATGTTGATCATGATACTAGGGCGGACCTGTGCCTTAGAGACTTTAAAAGAAGATAGACTATGTTTAATTATGTTATAAACTCTTTTGTTTACTGTTCAAGACAATGAAACACCCTTGTTTAATAAATAAATAAAACTTTGTATGCCATGGTTATGAGACAATTAATTCTGTTACAACACTCCCCGACGTTTCCGCCACGTTTTGTATGTTACACGTGGTCGGGGTGTGACACAAAGACTCAATCACTGCTTAATCACATTGTAAAACATTTAAGGTTTTGTAAAACAATTTACAAAAAGGAGATTACTCACATTGTTGTCTTAGGTTTTCTGAAAGGGTTTCCTGGTGATAATCTATAATTTACACAAATGTACATATGTTAGTAAAATAACCCATTATTTACATTAGTAATACCCTCCCCGAGACGGCATTCCAACGACTACGTCGGGCAGAACCTCGACAGCCGTTACGGAACCCTGGATCAATCGGGCAGCGTATCTAATACATAATCGGGGTTATAATACTTACATCGAGGCAGAACTTCGTTAATTAGGGGGGTATTATACTTGAAAATTATGCCTATTATTCAGAGATTCGTTGAGAGAGAAAAGAAATGAGCGACGGAAAACGAAAACCCGATGCCCTCTTATATAGGGCCTGATTTTGGGTTTCACGCGGCCCGCGTAAGGTAAGACTTCGGGCCACGCGGCCCACGTAGTAGGGGGATCTAGGCCGTAGGTGATCCGGGTCACTGTATAGGTTCAACATGTGTTGCCACATGTCACCACCGGGTGAGGCCTCGTTGTTACTCGCTCGCGGCCCACGTAGGCTGTAGCCAAAGGCTACGCGCCCCGCGACAGCCTTATTTTTCTTGTTTCTATTTTATTTTTAATACTAGATCGTATTTTGGGCTCGGTTTTCACATACGGGGTGTATTTTAAGACATATGGGAATATTTTAATATATTTTAGGGTGTCAGAAAAATTCAGGAGGGTTGTTGTCACACCCCGACCATGTATAACATACAAGACGTGGCGGAAAACGTCGGGGAGTGCTGTAACAGAATTAATTGTTTCAAATCCATGGCAAACAAAGTTGTATTTTATTTATTAAACAAGAGTTACATTGTCTTAACACAGGAAATACAGAGTTTATAACATAATTAAACACAGTCTATCATCGTTTTTAGTCTCTAAGGTACAGGTCCGCCCTAGTGTCATGATCGTCATCCTATGGAAAAGCACCTGAAAACACATGTGAAAGTAGGTACGTCAGCATAAAAATGCATGTGAGATACATAGGTTTTGTGAAAATAGGATTCATGACTTAAGTTTAAGAAAATTTGTTTAATAACAGTCAGTCATGAACCTTGTAAATTTGATTTGTTTTATAAATCGTTTGAAAAACCATAAATTTAGATGATATGTATAAATAAGAGAATAAACTATGGTTAAATAAATAACCAAGTAAAATGAGTTTGTATAAGATAAGTTGATTGGTAAAACAATGTCTTGTGAAAAGTATGTTATTTGTATAAAAAGTCATATGTCTAAATTGAAATGATTTAAATAACGCTACAATATGTAATACCATACAAACACTTATATATATGAAGTACTAGCGGCGTATCCACCATGTTTGTATCATATTACACATGCCTCGTTACTTAAATCACTTAAACAAACCACCAATGTATAAAGTCTATGTTTAAACCAATAGTCAAAAGTCCTTGTATAAGCCATGTCAAATGTTTATAAGTCCAAAAGTAGTCAAGTAATGTGTAACAAAAGTTATGTATTGTAAGTAAAGTATTGTCATATAGTCCAAAATGTATAAATGTACAAAACAAAGTATTTTGAATATATCAAAAAGTTATGTTTTGCAAAGTAATGCATGTTACATTGATACAAACATTTATGTGGTAAGTTAACGTATACATTCAAGCCTTGAGACAGTCGGATAACCCTTTCAGTCAAGGTTATCAAGATAAATGTTTTCGGATTCAGTCATTCCTTACATCCAAACAAACCCGGGATGTCAGGAATGGGATTTGTCAAGTCCTATGGTACCAGTACTTACTACCGAGCGGCGTAGCTAATGTTAATGAACGTATAATAGTCTCGTTTGTGCAAACCAAATGTTATAGCAGTTGTATACATGTCATATGAAAACAATGTACTAAGTATGCTAAGTTAACATACAAAGCAGAAAAGTCATGTAAATCAATGTGCTAGCATGCTATCAGTTAACATACATAGCAGAAATGTAATGTAAAACAATGTACTAAGTATGCACACAATGGACATACATAGCATGAAATGTAATGAAATCATGTACTATAATGTACTAACAAACATAGCATGTATATGATGTGAAAACAGGAAAGCACGAAAGTAACAAGTAGGCACATGTGTTCCACCCCAAAACAGTTTGAAAACAGTAAAAGAGGGGTCTATGTACTCACTTGAGATTGCTCAGATGTTCTAAGATAACCACCAAGCAATGCTAGAGATCACGGAATCAAACGGCACCTAATATAGGTAACTATGTTAATAAACCGGACCTAGATCGAAAGATCGGATAGAATGAGGGTTCGTAAACCAAACGAGTATGGAGACTCGTGTAATATGGTTTAACAAATCCTACATACTAAATGAAACCTAACATAAGTGCTTACGACCCATTACGACCCGTTTAGGTAGCTTATGCTACGTTAACGCGTCGTTCGCGTAAAACGCGTTCGGACTGCCTAACTAGTCCTATGACAAGTAACATATGCCTTAACATGTCTAATATTGTTGTCAAATCAATTTAGATGTCAAAAGTTATGTTACATATGCTTAAAATGAATTTTGGCGTCAAAAGGGCATTTTGGTAATTTACCTAAGGCATATATACTACCTATCATACAACTACTTAAACGAAGCGACCATAAAGTATAACCTCGGAAGGTTATTCCCTATATACTATGGTCACCTAATGTGCTTGGTCGGATCCTAATGATCGACCAAACGGGTCGGGTTCGAAAGTATAAGCGATTGTTTAGATCGCTTACCTGACGACCCTATATAAGCACTAAACTAAAAGTGACGAGCTAAGCATGTTAAAACATGCTTAACTAAGTTTAGAAAACAGGTTTGGTATCACAACAAATGGTTGTGATACCTAAGAGTAGTTTGGTTACAAAATACGCAAGAATACGTATTCTGACCGAAACTACGGCTCGTCACTGAGCCTAGATAACGTGGTAATCAGTAGGTATAGTCACTAGGGACTATAACCATCGTGATCACGCTCACGTTATGAAGTTCAAATGAACTTCGCATCGACCATAAACTGGTCAATGCAGAAAGTCAAACAAAGTTTGACTTTCGGACTCGAAAAGCAATAAAAGAACGAAGGAACACTTACGAAGGGTCCCCGAATGCTAATCTAGATCAAAATAGCTCAGGTATGAAACAAAGGTTTCAACTTAGAGCACAAATGATCAGATTCTTGTGAGAAATGAAGTGAAATGTGATGGGTATTTATAGATTTCGGTCCACCGTTAGGATCGTTTCTTGGAGAAGAGGGAATGATCTAGCCCGTACACTTGTCACAATGTTGTGGTACTGATTTTTGGCCACCATAAGAGTTTAACAAGTGGCACTTGACCCTTGGAGGGTGTTTAAAAGCTTAAATCAGCTGAAACTTGACCTTTGGGTGATCTGAAGGGCTGATGCGGCCCGCTTCAGAATCAGGAAAACCTCAGGCGAGCCGCCTGGGGCTTCTGATCAGAACATAAGTTTCAAAAATGATAGTTTCAGCCCCTGCACGTGTTTAAGGCCATTTCCGACACTTCTAAGGCCCGTAAAGCCAACTTTAAGGCCCTAAAATGATGCCTAAACATTGTGGACATGAAACATACTCAAAAATATGTCGGGTGTTGGTTCATTTGGTCGTACGAACGCGATGTTCGCTTAATTACGACGGAATTCGCATAGGCGCGAAAAACGATCCAAATGACGCAACGAATGGATTTTTCTTATGCCAAACACTAAAATAAAGTATTTTAGTGCTTACATAAATTTTTGGATGTCCGGATGTATTCAGAACGTAAGTTATGCGCGAAAATGCAAACTTGTGCACTTTTTGACACTTTTAGTCCCTGAATGACCCAAAAGTTTATTTTAGCATACCGAACCCCTCAAAGCCTATTTCTAAGCTATGTAAAGGATATTTATGGTATGTTTAACTTATGGTCATGTTCTGGAATGTTCGTTACAGTTCAAATTGGCATACTTTCGCAGTTTGTTAAGTTTAGTCCCTATAGACGAATAAATTTGTTTTTGCCATACCAATGCCTTCAAAAATTATTTCTAAGTTATGTAAAGGTTATTTAAGGTATGTTAAGTATATGTTGATGTTCCAGAGTATTTTTCGTATTAAACTGATTACGTTTACGCATCAGTCTGCGTAAAACTCTCCAGAAAGCGATGTAGAGTTTGAAATTACATAAAAGTCAAAACATGAAAAAATGTAAAACACAACCAAACAAACATTGGGATCAAATAACATTGTTTTATTGATAATAGAACTGTTCACAATGATTACAAGCATGGATGTTACAGTCTCCCCTACTTGTGGAAATTTCGTCCCGAAATTTATTTAGAGGAATCTTGTGGGAAAAGATGCGGATATTTCGCCTTCATTTGATCTTCGCGTTCCCAAGTAAACTCAGGTCCACGTTTAGCTTCCCAGCGAACTTTGACCAAAGGAATGCACTTGCGTTTGAGCCACTTGACTTCACGTTCCATGATTTCCACTGGCTTCTCAACAAATTTCAGTGTTTTGCCAACACGAATTTCGTCAAGCGGTATGTGGAGGTTCTCATTAGCTAAACACCTCTTGAGATTGGACACGTGAAAAGTTGGATGAACATTTCCAAGTTCAGGAGGTAACTCAAGTCTGTAGGCTACCTTTCCGATTCTTTCGACGATCTTGAATGGTCCAACGTATCTTGGTGCAAGTTTTCCTTTCTTTCCAAATCTGATCACACCTTTCCAAGGTGAGACCTTAAGTAATACTCGATCACCGACTTGAAATTCCAAGGCCTTGCGTTTTGGGTCCGCGTAACTCTTCTGACGGCTTCTAGCTGTCTGAAGGTTATCACGAACTTTCTTGATCTTGTCAGTAGTTTCTAAAATGAGGGCAGGTCCAGTAAGTTGACCCTCGCCGATCTCATTCCAGCAGACTGGTGAACGACATTTTCGACCATAGAGAGCCTCGAAAGGAGCCATTTTGATGCTAGTGTGATAACTGTTGTTGTAGGAGAATTCAATCAACTTAAGATGTGAATCCCAACTACCACCAAAATCGATCACACAAGCTCTAAGCATATCCTCCAGAGTCTGGATTGTTCTCTCAGATTGACCATCTGTTTGCGGATGATAAGCTGTGCTCAGATTAAGTTGGGTCCCCATAGCAGATTGCATGGTTCTCCAAAAATGAGAAGTGAAACGAGCATCTCTGTCAGAAATTATGTTCAAAGGAACACCATGTCGAGCTACAATTTCATCCACATAGATTTGAGCAAGTCTGTCAGCAGGAAAATCCTCGCGGATTGGCAAGAAATGCGCTGATTTAGTAAGACGATCAACAACTACCCATATGGCATCATGACCTTTCTTTGTGCGTGGAAGTTTGGTGATGAGATCCATAGTAATGTTTTCCCATTTCCAAACCGAGATCTCTGGTTGCTCTAATAAACCAGAAGGACGCTGATGTTCAGCCTTAACTTTGAGACAAGTAAGGCATTTTGATACATATAAGGCAATGTCTTTCTTCATACCAGGCCACCAATAGTGAATACGAAGATCCTTATACATCTTATCTGAGCCTGGATGAATAGAATAACGCGACTTATGGTCTTCATCCATGAGCAAGGTACGAAGATCATCCTGGCTTGGGACCCACAAACGGTCCATGAAGTAATACGATCCATTGTCCTTCAGTTCCAAAGCAGGCGTTATGTGATAGGGAAATTCCATATCCATTAAACCTTGTGAAACACAAGATTGTTGAGCCTGAGAAATGCATGCTTGGATATCGGATTGAGCTTGAATAACAGATTGAACACGTACATAATGAAGCTTAGTACGTTCCTTACGACTCAATGCATCAGCTACGACATTCGCCTTACCAGGATGGTAGCGAATTTCGCAGTCATAGTCGTTTAAAAGCTCAACCCAACGTCGTTGCCTCATGTTGAGTTCTTTCTGGTTGAAGATATGCTGAAGACTTTTGTGGTCCGTGAAAACCACACATTTTGTACCGTACAAATAGTGTCTCCAGATCTTGAGAGCGAAAACAACCGCACCCAACTCAAGATCATGAGTGGTGTAGTTCTTCTCATGTATCTTCAACTGCCTCGATGCATATGCTATGACTTTGTTCCTTTGCATAAGAACACAGCCAAGACCCAGTTTAGATGCATCGCAATAAACAACGAAATCATCATTGCCCTCAGGCAAAGTTAGAACAGGCGCGTCACAAAGCTTCTGCTTCAAGTTTTGAGAAGCTTCCTCTTGTTTGAATCCCCACTCAAAGGGCTTGTTCTTCTGAGTTAGAGCAGTTAGAGGAACTGCAATCTTCGAGAAGTTTTCTATGAAGCGGCGGTAATAACCCGTTAGACCAAGAAAAGAACAAACCTCAGTAGGAGTAGTAGGCGTATCCCAATCCTTAATCGCACTGATCTTGGAGGGATCTACATGAATACCTTGTTCGTTGATAATATGTCCTAAAAATTGAACTTCTTTAAGCCAAAATTCACACTTGGAGAATTTGGCGAAAAGTTGCTCTTTCTTTAGGAGTTCCAGAGTAAGACGAAGATGTTGCTCGTGATCAGCTCGCGTCTTAGAATAAATCAAGATGTCGTCAATAAAAACAATGACGAACTGATCCAAATAAGGTTTGCAGACCCTATTCATTAAGTCCATGAAAACAGCAGGAGCATTAGTCAGACCGAATGGCATGACTGTGAATTCATAATGCCCATAACGAGTATGGAACGCTGTCTTGGGAATATCTTCTTCATGCACCCGAAGTTGATGATATCCGGAACGTAGATCAATCTTCGAAAAATAAGAAGCGCCTTGTAACTGATCAAAGAGATCATCGATGCGAGGTAGGGGATATCGATTCTTGATGGTAAGCTTGTTAAGCTCACGATAATCGATACACATCCTAAAGGATCCATCCTTCTTCTTGACAAAAAGAACGGGAGCACCCCAAGGTGAAAAGCTAGGACGTATGAAACCTTTGTCAGAGAGTTCCTGAAGCTGCTTAGACAACTCTTGCATCTCAGACGGTGCAAGACGATATGGAGCTCTGGCAATGGGATTTGCACCAGGTACGAGATCAATGCGGAACTCGACTTGGCTGTCACACCCGCTCGTAGCGGAAGCGCGAGGTGTGATCTGATCGGTTCTCATTGCATAACAATATAAATGAACATACTAAATGAATAAAAACAAGCTCCAATGCCATTGTCATAATTGTTTCAAAAGAATGCAACATAAGTTGAATGTATTGGTTACAAACCATCAAATGAAAATAAGTTGTCATCGTTTTATACATCAAAATGTAAGTCTTAAAATGTCAAGACTTTGACCACTATATCACCGCAAAGAGGCGGTATATAACAGGCAAACCCTTCAATAGTTGGCATGGAGTATTGATACTTGTTTTCCTTGAACTGAAATCGTTGCATTGGTCCACTAATTCCCTGAAATACATGTAAGTTTGAAAACATCAACAAAAGTTGAGCGAGTTCATGCAGTTTAGTTGTATGAGATGTATCTGTAAAATGTGAGTTGTATAAAATGTATCTGTAAAATGTGAGTTGTATAAAATGTATCCATAAAATGTGAGTTGTATAAACTGTATCCATAACATGTGAGTTGTATAAAATGTATCTGTATGTATGATGTATAAACTGTATCCACAACATGTGAATTGTATAAAATGTATCTGTATGTATGATGTATAAACTGTATCCACAACATGTGAATTGTATAAAATGTATCTGTATGTATGATGTAGTATGTAAAGGGTCAATGAAATCGTTGATCATTAATGTTTCGCGAGGACATTAATATGTGTGACGAATTAGGAAGCAATCCAACCCTAGACGATTTTATGTCGACTCCTATCGACTGGGACACAAACGCACTCTTCTGTATGGGTCCACGACCAAGAGTGGGGCTCGCCAAAACCCATTAGATCTAACCCCTTGTACCTAGGTCCAAACTGGATTAATGGTGCTTATATGTATAACCCTAATTCGCACATGATCTAAGGTGTTTCATTCCCTAACTTTAACATACGATTGAACATGTATCTTCCCCGATAGTTGTAAAGTTGTAAAACATTTAAATGAATAGGGGAACATGAACTCACTGAATTGCGTCCGTGAATAGAAGTAAATAAGATCTCACGTGCGGTCGTCCTGAATAGCGTTGCGACCTACAAATGTTCTTATTTTTGTTAGACACTTCGGTCTTTGTAAAGAACTTGAGTACAAGTCTTGTGTCTTCAATATGTGTAAGACTTGTATGTCTTTACTGTTCGTTAACTGTGTATTCGATGAATGAGTTGTTCAAATGTTATATATATATTTTTCACCAAATATATATATATAAATGTTATCTTGTGAGTTGTATAGTCGGATCTAGTCCGCTGAATTTCGTGTCTTATATGTATCAATTGTATAGTTGTGTTTCCAAAAATGGTATCATTGGGCCAAGCCCATGTTTTCAAGTTATTGGGCTTAAATAGTGCTGGGCCTTAAATAGTGTTGGGCCTCAATAGTGTTGGGCCTCAAATAGTGTTGGGCCTCAAATAGTGTTGGGCCTCAATAGTGTTGGGCCTCAAATAGTGTTGGGCCTTAAATAGTGTTGGGCTTGAATAGTGTTGGGCTTGAATAGTGTTGGGCCTTGGCCCATATGTTTAGTATTTGGGCTTAGTCCATGAATTTATGTTAAGCCCATTGTGAAGATAAGCCCATTAAGAAAAATAGCCCATTAAGTAATATAAGCCCATTTGTTATAAAAATAGCCCACTAGTATAATAAGCCCATTTATTTTTATAAAAACCTTTTTATAAAAATTTACTAAGTATACTTGTTAGTAAATAAAAACATACTAGTTTTTATAAGTTTATATACATCCGAAATTTGTTATCGATAGGATACTTATATTTTGTGTCGAAAAATCATCTAAACATCGTAGTAACTCTTCGGATTGGCAATTCACTTATGTAGTCGTCCGACGTTCATTTTGACCATAAAGGGTGTCCGATTATTCGAATCGTCCGTAACTCGTTTTACGGCGTAATTATGTGAAGTCTCGTAGGACTTTTGTTATAAAGTGTTTTGAGTTTAAATGTGACATTAGATACATATTCCTACTTTGATATATAACTAATACCATCAAATAATCACATAGCACATAAGTTGTTAAATCACCAAATATATATTTTCTAAAAATATATATTTATAACTAACTTTGTTTTTATAAAAAGAATTCTTTATATCTTTTTAAATCTTGTAAGGGTTTAGCCAAATATGATGGTTTTGTTAACATAATGATTTAAAAAAAATGGCCATATAACCTTTGTATTAATCATTTAGCCATGTTTAATAAACATATCATTTTCTTTTCCCAATCACCAACAATTTATTCAACATCTTAACTAAACATTATGAGACTTTTATAACATGAAATTATCAAGATGATATGCAAATCATGTAGGGTTTTAAACATGATCTTTTCATATGTTAACTAGTTCAAAAACCAAGTTTAATTCTAGTTTTAACAACTTTTATAAAAATCTTTAGTTGTATGTTATTTTTTTATAATCTTGTGAAAGTCTTGTTTTTAAATAAAAACTCTAAATACTTTCACAAGATCACTAGTTATGATCATCCATTTAATCCTTTATGTTAATACCCTTTAACATAAACATGTATAATTTTTAGATCATATCTTTCAACATCTTCTAACACTTTATTTGTATCATAATCATCATAACAAGATCTAATTATGCATATAACAAGTCTCAGATCACGATATAAACAAACATAATTATATCATGATTTTTATCTTTGCTTCTTTGTATTTTTCTCATGTTATTATGTATGATCTCTTGGTTATTATTAGCAATAATAACAATCATAAACTTAATACATTTGTATAAAAAAATAGATATAGAAGCTTACTTCTAGCACTAGGCTAGGGATGATCTTAGAAGATTATTAAGACTAAGAAGATGATAATCTTGATGGTAGAACACTTTTGTATGGATGAAAACCCTTCCTTTTACTTCCAAAAGCTTTAGATCACCTTATGTTACTTGGAAACCCATGTTAATTATGAAGGAGGTAATAAAAATAATTGGGTTTTTTTTTTTTTTTGAAGGTGTTCTTGGTAATATGGATGAAGATGATGAGAGACTTTGTGTGTGTAATAAAAGGTGGAATTATGTAGTAAAGTGCTAGTAAACTAATTCACCAAGTGTTATAATCTTTCACCAACATCATCCACTTGCAAGTTAGGATAATATCTAGATATTTTAGCAACTAATTAAGGGAAGTGGGACCCCTTATTTTTGTTTATACATGGGGGGGGGGGGGTCTTGCATGGTGAAAAGTGTTAATCATTTTTAAGGTCTTAAAATGAATTATAAAGATGTAAGTATTAAGGTGTTTAGGGTTTGCAATTTTCCGAGATGTTTCTTGACTTGAAATGACCATAAACTAGCTTTACAAGACCTAAAATAAAGATCACTAGTTCGCTACATGTGCCAAAATATAGTTCGGCTACATGTTTAGCGCTCGTTTCGCAAGTAAACAGTCGAAAGGTACGCTTATGGAAGTTGTAGGAAAAATTACAGTTATGTGTGTAATTGATATTCCATAATTATTTTTATATGAAATTGGTGCCTAAACATCAATTTTTGCATCTTGTAATAAAATACAATTGCTGAATTTTGCGGAAAATTCATGAAATGGTCATTTTTAGCGCTTTTCGGATAGTTTTTAGTGCTACCGGGCATTGGTAATATATTAACCGAACTCTTGTATTCCCATATAGGGTCTAGTATATAATTGATATTGGACTCTCATCCGAGTCTAAAAGATGTCATTTTAGATGTTTTCTGCGGATCCGGAGTTTTCGTCAGCACTCTAGTTCACTAGGCACTACTCTAGTTGTTTCGGTGAATTGTTTGCACTATTTCAAATGTACCCAATAAAAGTAAATCATGTGTAATAATAAACGAATATTCCATGAGTTTTCTAAGATGTATATCATGTAATCATGCAGTCCGAATATTCAAAACACATACTTGTATAATGTAAATCATTGCTTTAAATGTACGTAAATTACCAGAAAGTGGCGGTTGTCACATTCTCCCGCTGTTATTGAGAATTTCGTCCCGAAATTCAAGATGAGTCATCCTTTGCAGGATTGTTCTCAAACAGGTGAGGATATCTGACTTTGATTTGATCTTCACGTTCCCAAGTATATTCGGGTCCGTGTCGAGAGTTCCAACGAATTTTTACTAATATGTTACGACTCCTTTGTCTTTTCTGGACCTTCCGGTCCATGACCTTAACAGGTGCTTTGTGAATTGGAGTTTGCCATCAATGTGAATCTCATCCTTCTAGATGATAACCGTTTCTTGTGTTGGACTCTTCTTAAGATTCGACACATGAAATGTGTCGTGTACACTACTAAGTTCTTCTGGTAACTTTAGCTTGTAGGAAACAGTGCCAATCTTCTCTAAGATTTCAAATGGTCCTACATATCGAGGGTTAAGCTTTCCACGCTTACCGAATCTCGCTATGCACTTCCAAGGTGAGACTTTCAACAAGACCTTGTCTCCGACCTCGAAAGATAATGGCTTCCGTCTCTTGTCTGCGTAGCACTTTTGTCGATCGCGAGCCGCCTTGATACGGTCTCGGATCTGAAAGATTTTATCCGTAGTCTCTTGGACTAGTTTCGGACCAATTATTTAACTATCGCCTGTTTCCGCCCAACATAGCGGAGAGCGACACTTTCGACCATAAAGAGCTTCAAACGGTGCAGCTTGTATTGTAGTATTGTAGCTGTTATTGTAGGAAAACTCAACTAAAGGTAGATGAGTATCCCAATTGCCGCCTAAATCTATAACACATGCACGAAGCATATCTTCGAGTGTTTAGATTGTCCGTTCGCTCTGGCCGTCAGTTTATGGATGAAAGGCCGTACTTGGATTCAAAGGAGATCCAAAGGCCTGTTGAAATGATTTCCAAATTCTTGAAATAAAACGACCGTCTCGGTCTGAAATGATTGAAATAGGCACTCCATGACGAGCCACTATTTCTTTGAGATAGAGTTCCGCTAGTTTCTCAGTATTATCCTTCTACCAAATCGGTAAGAAGTGCGTGGACTTTGTTAGTCTATCGATGATTACACATATCATGTAGTGACCTCTTGAGGTCCTGAGTAACTTCGTAATGAAGTACATCGATATTTGTTCCCATTACCAAACGGGAATCTCGGGTTGTTGTAACAAGTCTGAGGGATTTTGCTACTCGACTTTGACTTTCGCGCAAGTCAAGCATTCTCCGATATAAGTCGCGATATCACTTTTGAGGTTAGGCCACCAGTAGTATTCTTTCGCTACTTAGGCCTATGTGCTTCCTCAAAATATCATCTCGAAGGCCGCCAAAGAATAGAACCCAATTTCGACTCATAATGTATAAAGTTCCATCTTCTTTACACTAATTGTTCATTCATGCCTCGAAGTGTTTCTGCTTGAATATGCTCTTCCTTGAGCGCTTGTGAATCATCTTCTCTAATGCTTGAACTCTCAGTGTTCTAACTCGCTCCTTGCGGCTCAAGGCATCTGCTACAACGTTTGCCTTGCCCGGATGGTACTTTATTTCACAATCATAGTCGTTCAACAATTCAACAAACATCGTTGACGTATATTTAATTCTTTTCGGTTGAATATGTGTTGAAGACTTTTATGATCCGTGAAAATAATGCATTGAGTACCATATAAATAATGTCGCCATAATTTTAAAGCGAATACCACCACACCTAACTCTAGTTCGTGAGTGGTATAGTTATTCTCGTGAACTTTTAGTTGGCGTGACGTGTACACGATAACTTTTTCACGTTGCATGGGTACGCAACCCAATCCATGATGCGAAACATCACAGTCTACAACAGAGTCATCGGTATCGTCGAATAATGATAAGATTGTAAAATGCTATGCACCAATCTCTAGAATAAGTTGTAAGGCTATATCTTGTTTTTCGATTTGGGGCGAATTTATTGTCTTTAACAACTCTAAAATG